>VNJO01007568.1:0-31118 GCA_008042535.1 Drosophila tani
AATTCCCAACAATTTACATTTATTGTAATCAAAATATTCCACAAATAGGACGCAAAAAAAAAATCTTCTCTTTAAATAAAAGATTTACCATTCTCCTAAATATATTAAGCGGCGATTGTTATACCAAGTATGCTTTGAACACGTTTGAGAATATAATGGCACCATTAACAAAATAACAAAATTCACTTTGTTCATTTTTAAAATGTTTTTGAACCCCTTTATTTTAATATCAACAAGTTTCTTGTAACTAATTTGAGAAAACATTATTTTAAACGAATAAAAATGTACTATAAATTATGATAAATTTATCTTTAGTTGAGTGTCCCATCATTCCCCACTGAAAAAAATCAACAAAACCGGAGAGAAGGGAGAGAGAGAGATCCAGATCCTAACTACCACCTAGCGACTAATGCGCATTTCGCATGTTATTGGGGAAAAGAGAAAGGGGAAGGCAAAAAATACCAAATACGAAAAGCAAAAAGTTCTCTTTTTCTCTCTCTCTGCCCCCCTAAAAACTTTTATGTTTCATGTTGCCCCTTTATTCGTTTCGTTTTCGAAACCCCTCCTTAACCCCGCCCGAGAATCCTATCGAGAATATATCGTCAAGCAATAATTTCTTCAACTTTTGTTGAGTTGCGAATGAAAAGTCGTTTAACCCGGTATTGCTTTTATGTGTGTGTATAAGTCCTATGCGTGTTTAGTTTTTTCCTTTTTTTTTTGTTATTTTTTCAAGCCAAAACAGCTGACGAAACGAGGTATGCTTTTTTTTTTCGTTTCTGCTAATCGAAAATCGACGGCAAATTATTTCGATGCCTTGTCAATCAAAAATCCGAAAAAGAAATATAAGGCTGGAATGTAAATGAGGAGAACTAACCGAAAAGTTGTTGATATTTTCCAGTTAAGAGCTAAGGGGCGTTAATGGGGGCGTGGCCGGTAGTCGGCTAGTCGATGGGTGAAAGGCGCATTAAAGTTTTATATTGATTGTTATTCCGTTGGAGGACTTTTCGTCGTGGGCTTGATTGGTGGCCGATAGCCGGAGGCGGCATTATGATTATGACCCAGACTGCCCCGTGACACTCCCCCACTCGTCATTGGTTTTTTTACCTTTACCTGGGGGCAACAGGCCTTTGGCAAATTGAATTCCAACGAAAGTTTAATGAAATAAAATGCACGAAGCGATAGGCAATAGGCGATATGCGATGCAATGTAAGTGCAGTGCCCCGGGGATTTGGCCACACACAAATGTGATCGATTATCGGAAAATATCTTTCGATTTTCAGTCGATAAGTGGGGTTATGGGTAAGGGAGTGTGTTGGAGAGGTGGATAAACCTAGAGTTTATATAGGGAGAAGTTTAGAAAGAGAGTTTTTGTTTGAGGAACTAATCATTTCTTGCACAGAACTTTAGTTGTTTAATAACATATTTTATCTTTAACTTATAATGTATCATAATGCCTAGTTTGTCTGTACTTCACATGTCTCTGATCATTAAAAAGCCTACAACAAAGTTCTAAAAAATTCTTAAGTATTCATGGATGCATCAAAGCATGCAAAATGCCATTTTCTAGCTTGTTTTATTTTTCCTTTTTTTTTTAAACCCACTCACTTAGTGGTAAGTCTTTGTAATATATGTATTTATGTTGTTTTACTCACCTGCCCGATTTGGTAATGATCATTTCAGTGCCCAATTCATGGAACTTATCCCACAGCTCCTTGGTCTCCAGGTGGCACTGAACGGGCGTGAGATCGTCGCAGTTGCACGAGCCCACTATCTTGGGCGTGGGCTGCTGTGGGCGTGGCAATCGGAGGAAGAGGAAAAAAGAGGGAGGAGAGAATTAAGAGGAGATTTTTTAGTAAAATAAAAGCTTTAGGAGATGCGGAATGCACAGAAAGAAAAGGTTTATTAGGTAGATACTTTCTTTATTTACGTTCTATTTAATAAATTTATTTTTTCCGTTAATATTAAGAAAGGAAATACGGCTATCTTCCTTCAAAAACTTCTCTAGATTTTTTTTTACGTGTTTAGGCAGCTCTTTCTAATTTTTTTTTTTTTACTATTTTAATATCTTCCTGTTAATTACAACATATTTCCCCAAGTGCCCTATGTGGTTTACCTGTGCTGGCGATTCCTCTGGCGACAGGCGTTCGTTTTCCTCGGGACTCTGTGACGGCGGGGGCGGTGGCGGCGAGGGCGTGGCAGCGCCTCCAACTGCGGCAGCTGAACGCCCTCGATGTCCGCTTGATTTGTTATTGTTGCTGCTGCTCGAGTTGGTGTTGCCGGAGTTGCTGATGTTGCCATTGTTGTTGCTGCTGCTGTTGCTGTTGCTGCTGTGATGATTGTGATGTTGGCGTTGTTGCTTGTTTGCCGTTGCATGGATGTGATGTGTCTGCTGCCTGGGTTGCTGCTGCTGTTGCTGTGCAGCACGCAATGCCTGACGCGCTTGTTGCTGCGCCTGCAATGCTGCTGCAGCTGCTGCGGCCGCCGCTGCTGTTGCTGCTGCTGCTGCTGCCGTTGCCGTCGGCGATTCCGAGTCACTGCAGTCGACCACATCAACGTCAACATCCACATCATCGTCCGCATCCTGGCCGGAATATCGCTCCACAGATGCGGGACCTGCACGGGGAGAAATAAAGGGGAGTTTAATATTATAAGTATGATAAATAAATGGAAATATATATATTTACATTCCAATTTTTTTTATATTTTATTTTTAAGTTTACCTAAACTGTCAAAAGATCTGAAAGTTTTCTATGATTTAAGCCCATATTAATATGTTTATATTATGAAAGATGCGGTATTTCCATATTTAATTTGCTTATACTGTTGTTCCCTCAATTTTATATACTATTATTCTTAAAAATCATTATTAAACCTTCGTAAAAGTAATTATTATTGACAGAATTATTAAGTATAAATAGTAGAATAAAATGCATCACATTTATTCCATGTAAAATATTGTTGCTTATACTTCTCTTCTCTCAATTTTATATATTTAAAATTTATTAATTTATTTATTCAATGTAAACAAGAAAAAACTATTTTTAAATTGATTTGCATAGAATCTGAGTCAATAAGTGCTGACAACTTATTTGTAAATAACTCAAAATGCAAATTGTTAAGGTTAAAATTACCTATTTTTCAAATTGAACCTTAATTACATTATTATTGATTAATAATTATTGCTTTGCCAAGAAACATATTTATAAACAAAACAAGTTTATGGGAAATTGGTTGTAAACCGATTTAATAAACCCTTTTTAATATATTCCAACTATAAATATAATACTTGGAAAACTGGTACCCTTTTCCGCCTAATTTTCATTACCTAATAATTTTCGCAGTGTTTATAGACGAGAGAGAGACATCAAAGTGTCCAGTTAATATGTGGGAGTTGCTGCTGGTAACCTGCAACATGTTGCATGTTGCAGCTAAGGCTGAGGATGATGAGCAACAGCAACAGCAACAGTAAGAGCAACAACAACGAAAATCCAATTCGCGACCAGATGCGTTTTGCAGATTACGCCAAAAAATTCAATTATTTGCACAAAATGCAATTTCATATGTTAATTTCTCGCGCGTGTGTGTGTGCTAATGAATGCATCTGTTTGCGCTTCTGTCTCTACCCAATTATGGCATCTAAATAGTTTTGCATTCACGTATATACATATATATGCATATATATCTCTGCCTGGCTGTCATGTACTGAAGTCCCCCGCCCCGACCTGCGACTCACCGCCGCGCATTCAAATAGGCTTTGATTATTTTATTGCCGCGCATTTGCCGCAATTATCAAGTCATCAACGTTGCATTGTCATCAATATATAATTTATATACAGCAGGCAAAACGGAGGCAAAAAAATATATACGGAAAATATAGAAATATAATGCAGCTGCGACACTTTTTCAGCGGCGTAAAGTGAGTATGGGGAATATGAGCAATCGATTAATTGAGTTTTATGCGTCAGCAGCTAGAAATATTATAGTTAGGATTTTCCTCAGGGAAAACCAACATGTACTATATTACTTGGCATTGTATTTAACCTAGTTTTTGTATTAGTCTTAGTTAAGGTTTAGAAATAGGTTGAATTTTGTTTCTGGCAAAACAGATGAATTTTTATTCTTATTATCTTGGTAAGAAATACTTGAAGTTTTGCCTTTCAAGCTATAAGAAAGATAAGGTATTCGTTTCCAGGTTTTTGTTTTTGAATTAAAATAGAATAGTGTGTCAAGATCATGTAAATCTAATTTCATTAACATTTGTAGTGTAAACAACCAAGAAATTTAATGAATAGTGCTTTTATTATGCTTTAAGTAAATCCATACATACTAGATCTTTCATTTTATAATACTGTTCAGTTTAAGACTTTATAAAATAATGTTATAATAATTATATCGTCTGGTAAAAATGATTTTCTATCACCAAATAAAGCCATTAGTTAAATAAATATTATTTTAGAAAGAAAACATTAAAAAAGGCCAAATATCTTAGCCGTTTTTGATATCTATTTATTTAAAACTTTTTTATAACAAAAACTATGGCAAGATGTACTTTTCTGCCTAATAGTTAGTTAATATAGATAATATTCAGAACCTCTATTTGAGCTCAAAGTTCAGTAAAATAATTATAATAATAGAAGCAACTTTTCCAATTATTTCTTGTCCGTTTCTTTGACTTGAAATCAACGTAATAAACCCTTAGGAAAGGGAGGAAATATTTATGCCAATACCATCTATTTTTATTGAGTGTATCTTCAGATTTTCGGGAACTTGGGGGGATGTCGGGAATTACTTTACTCACTCAGACTCCGCTCCGAAGGTTCCCGGCTGCTCGGGGCGTTTCCGCCGCGCGCCATAATCGCGGCAATTGAGAAATCCGTGGCGAAGGAAATGTTGTGCTGATGCTGCGCCTGATGATTATGATGATTGTCCAGCGGATGATGATGGTGATGCTGCTGCTGGTGGCTCTGCTGATGCTGATGATGATGATGAGAGGTGCCGCCGTTGGCGATGCTCGCGATTTGTTGCTGCAGCTTCGTCTTGAAGTTCTGCGACGGCGATGAGGGCTGCGTTTGCTGCTGGGGGGGCTTCGTGTTTGCCGGCTGATTGCTCAAAAGCATTTTGCTGCCGATACTTGGTCTGTATTTCTATGTTTCTCGGGTTTTTTTCAAGAATTTTTCTAATATTTCTCGGGCTTTTTTCAAGAATTTTTCTAATATTTCCTTCGGTAGATTCGGATTTACTTGTTCCTTGTTTATTAGTTCCTTGTTTCGTTTGGGAAAAATATTATCTCAGCTCTTTTATTATTGGTAGGTCTCATTTCCTAGGGTCTTTGTTCCCAGAGCTTTATAATTCGAATCCTTGCCATTAGCTTGGTATTTTTAAAATTATTCATTTGCTAATTTTGGTAATTTTCTTATATTTTCCCTGACAAAACTACTTTTTTTTTGAAATATTTTAAGTTAAGCACCAAATATTTGTTTTGAGCATTTCTATTTCTGCTTACTGATATTTAATTCTCTTTAAAATATCCTTTTATATTTAAAATTTAATTTCCTTTTGTTTTAAGAAAATTTAAGTAGTTGTTTTCTGAACTAATATGATGTTTTTAATAACAGAATCACAATATTAATTTTTATTTATTTTAAATATTTACTAAGATTTAATTAAGTTTTTTATAAATCCGGTTTAAATTATAATTTAAAAAAAGTTTTGTTATTGGAAAGGTTTCATAGTTTTGATTTTTATTTTTTAACCTTATTATTTGAAAATAATAAACCACATTTGCTTTGCTATTTTGTTGGGTTCAGAAACACTTTTTAAATTGATGACTTTTTCGAGTTTTTTATCGTCGTATTTCGCCGTATTTTCCGTAATTTTCTCGCCGGATTTATGAATAAGGGAAAAAGAGAGATAGAAATGCCGGAGCCGTCGCTGCTTCTCGCCGTCGCAGCTGGCCATTGAATGAATCCCACAATTCGCTTTTCGCCATGTAAAACGCCAAAAGCGCCAAAGCCAAAGCCAAAACCGAACAACAAAAAAACACAAGAAAACACAAAAAAGCAAAAACGCAACGCAAAAATCAACAACAAAAGCAACAACTAGTGAGCGACGCCGACAGCGACGTCGGCAGAGGCAGCGACGTCGACTGACCCTCAAAACACAGAAACAACAACAGCTGATGTCTCTTACGTTATTACGTAGTGAAGGGCTTTTCCCGCCGCGTAACGTAATCATTTGACGTAAGCAAAACGTTACAGCCTACGTATGTTGCTCAATTTTCCTGCCATATTTTCAAAAAACAAACAAAATCCTTACGTTACGTCACCCCTTACGTCACGTAATCCAACCGCACGTTAAACCGCAAAAGGAAGAACATTTTTCAATTATGACAACTTGAGCGATTTGGGTGTGCAAGCGAGATAGCCATACAAACGCGCGCGCATTCCCATGCAGCCGGCAGCAACGTCGACGTCGACTGCGATGCCAGGGCATATAACTCATTTCCATTTCCCATTCCCGTTCCCGATCCCCTTTCTATTTTCCAATTCGAACACATTCCCATGCACTCAAACCGGCAAGTCTAGCAAGTCATAAGCCCTGCATTTGTGCAAGCGAGATAACACCAGTGTCGATGGTTGAGTGGAGAGCGGCATTTGAGTGCTTCGGCTGTCTCGGTCGCACGCCGTGGTGAGAGAGAGCGAGAGCGAAAGAGACGGCGCGGAGAAGTTCATAAATTCGTCATTTTGTTTTCGGCTGTTGACAGTTCTTTGGGTATTTTGTTGCTTTTGTTGTTGCCATGGTGAGTGGCGGAAGTGTGTGTGTGTGGAGTGTTTTTTTTCTTACGTTGGAATGGGTAGGGTGTGCATTTCGTCGACAATTTACGGTTCTTTTCAACTGTGTTCCGTTTCCACATCGTTTCGCTTACTCACCACACTCGAGTTGAGTGGGATTTTGTGAATGCGTGAAGTATCTGAGTTATTAGAGTGGGTTTTTGATAGTTTGATGTTTACAGATGTTTTATTGAATTTATTTAAAAGATAATTTTAAAAAGCTTTACAATATTAACATATTATTCTTTAAATTATTAAAAATTTTATACAATTTGAGATATTACCTGATTAAAATAAATAAAATAATACTTATTTTAAATACTATTTTATTTTTTAATAATTGATAAATAACAGGTACATGGAATTAATTATTATTAATAATATTAGTTTTAATCTCGATAATATACATTAAAGACATTTTTAACCGATTTAATAGGACTTCAACTATTTAAATAAATTAAATAAAATATAAACCATATCTTTTACTGGCCTTTTTGAGAAAAACCGTCACTATTTCCATAATGTATCTATTGTAATAATAATATTTAATAAAAATTAAATGTTTTGATTGCTTTGTAAGTAAATATTTATATAAATTTATATACACAGAAATAATTACTATTAAATTTCTTTAGATATTTGCTTTAAATTGAACATTTTCGAGTTGAAAGTTATGTTTAATATTTCGATCCTTGTGTCAGGACCAGCACCAGACATTCCCCCAACATCCCGAAACTGGCTGCGACTTATCTGGGAAAGTGTCTCGTGCGCTCGCGGTCCTCCAATTGAAAAATCATAATTGAATATCTGGGTTCCTGTCACTCCTCCATACCTCTCTCACTCCCTACCTATCTCTCCGCCTTCGTATCGTATGTAAATGTTTTTAATTTAAATGTTTGCCCAAAAGAACCAAACAAAAGATGGAAGGAGGGAGGGAAAAAAAATGCGACGATGGCGTGTGAACGCAGCAGAAAATTATAGAGACCACGGGAAAAAAGAAGGAAAAAAGAGGGGCATGTCGAGGTGGTGGTGCCACCATCTTGTTTCCCTCCGTCACAGGCTTTTTTCACAATTCGTCAGCTGCGCCCTACGTCCTCCCAGGATGATGTGCTTTGGTCCCAGCACTGGGAAAAAATTAACAAAAAAAAAACAGAAAGAGAAAACATATTTCTGATATAATTTGAAAAACAAACTTGAAGCTCAATTTAATATTTTTAATTAAAAAGTTAAACTAAATATAAATAGAAGTTCCACAATTATTTTTACTTAAATTTTTAATTAAAAAGTTAAACTAAATACAGCAATAAATGTGTTTACTTGCAAGAAATATATTCATATTCCTATATTTACATTAAATTTTTTTAAAAATAATTAACATAAGCTAAAGTTTGCGCAAATTGCTATGAAATGTGCACTCAAGACCCTGTTATGCATGCCACATGGATAAAGTTATGTTTATTCCTTATAAATATTTCCCTTCGTGCTAAATAAATTTTTAAATAGACAGAGGTACTTGCTTTCCTTTTTGTTTTTCCTTCAAAAATTAAGTTCAAACCATTTATTTTATACTCTATTTTATAAAATATTTTCCCTGAGTGTCTCTTCGTTGTTTTTGTGGCTGCGGTTTCATTTGCATGCGATTCGTGGTTGCCAGCCGATGTGGCGCACAATTGAGCCACTAATGGTGATGTTGATGGTGGCCAGATCGGTGGAGGGAGTATCCTCGCAGCTCGCAGCTCTCGCTGCTAGGCAAACCCGGAAAGGAGCGGGACTCCGCCGGGCGCCGGGCGGAACTCAGACGGGGTTGGGCCTGGTCCCTTTGCTCGCTTTGTTTGCTTTGTCGCGGCTCGGTGACAATTTTTCAATGATTTGTTTCCTGCCCTGAAATCTCATTTGCATATGCCACCATATTTTTTCAACTTTCCAGGTTTTTTCTCTTTTTGTTGTTTGTGCCTCCTGCGCTCCTTGTTTTTCTATTTATTTTCTGGGGGAGTGAAAAATTGCAATCGCTTTGTTTTTGGGTTGGTTCCTCTTGGTTCGTGGGCAATTCGAATTTGATTTAATGAAATTAAGAGGGCGTGTTCTCTAAATAATCGTTTCTTTAAATAGTTTTTCAGGCAATTTTTCGGGGAAATTTAGGAGGTAATTAAGTTGGTAAAAGGTGGGGAAGGGGGTTTTTAAATTAATTGTGATTTTTTAGTTTACTAAGTATATTCTATTTCTAGGGGTTTCAAGATTAACTATCTTAATATAGTATTATTCTGCGGGATTCTATAAATATTATATTTATTTCAATTTGTTTTCTTTTATGATTTTCAAATAGTTATTAGAATAATGATTCTTTATTATATTTAAAATCAATAAAAGGTCGATGAGAATTCCAATATATTAAAATATTAGTTTGCTATCAATTTAGGAAGCTCAATATATCTAGAAAAATCCCCCTTAAGCCCATATCTTTTTTAACAAACCAACGAAAACAGATCCCCTAAATCCTACCTTGAGTTATTTGCATAATGTACCTGCATGTCGCATTCCTAGCTAGAAAAATCAAAACAAGGCACTTCAAAGCTTATTTATGAACAACATCAGTAAAAAAAATTACAAACAAAAATCTACGACTAATCCAATTCCGTCAAAGAAATAGGAATTTGCAGAAGGTGGGGAGACAAAGCCAATCAAGTAAATATCTGCAGGATTCGCAATGGGAACAGCTTTCCTATATAACCGACATTTTTGTTTACGCTTTGACGGGATTACGGCAAAGTCTCCGGCCCCTACCCTAGAATGGATCCTGTGCCCCGATGGCCATTAGTTTTTATTTGGGCAAATTTCACTATTTTCCTTGCGTTTGTTTTTGCTCCCTTTGCCTACAACAACTACGTGCACTAAATGGCCAATAAGCGAGGGGAAAAAATTGCGGAAACTAAGCCACGGAAGCCGTGTCAGGACATGGCCATCTAAATGCACATGGCGGTGGCCATATTGTGCCAAAGGATATATCAATTTTATTGCCGCCCGAAATCGAAATAACATGTGTGTTCTCTCGTTGGCTCAGCGAGATTTTTTCATCCTCTTATTGTTGCATACAAATTGCGTAGCGAATTGTTTTGTTTTTTATTTCGGTTTTTCTCCTGCAACCTTAATCCTTTGCGCCAAGGCAAACAGAGCAGGGAAAAATAATAATTGCGAACAATTGTGTTTTACGGCCATCCTTGAGCCAAGAGCTGGCGAAGTGCGAGCGGAGCGTGTCACCTAAAGGCAGGCAGGCGGCGCAGGTGCTGTTGCTGATTCGATACAAAAGCCAAGGACACCGGCAATTATCCTTGGGCGAGGGAGTCACAACATAGGCATCTCGGAATCATTGGAATCACCAGGGCAGAGGAGCCGAGAGCAAAGCAAATCAATTATGCCGCCAGCAACAAGGAGATCTCTGCCTAATTTGATTTCATTACCGCGCCCACAACTGCGAAAAATTGTGCACTTGAAAAATAAATTAAATAACTATCAACCTGGGAAAAATATGAAAAATAAATGGGAATAATATAAATAATATAAATTTTAGTTGGGGCTACAAAAATATATAACGACATATTCCACTCTTATTTGATATTGTTTATTTATGGTTTTGTATAGGTTATGCCCTGAGCAAAATATAAAATTTTTAAGCCTACAGAAAAGGTTTTATTATAATTTAAATATCATAAAAAATCTCTACCCTCCTTTTAATTCTTTATCCTACCAGTAAATACTTTCCCGCAGTGTACTCAAAGCAAATCCTTGTGCCGCATCTCGCCAGGGCGGAGCTGTGCCCGAGCTTAATGCGAAAATTAATCGAATCGGGATCGAAGCGGGGCTCACAGGCACCGGGCAACGCCTACCAGCTGCAACAGCCAGCGACTTGCAACTAGCAAGGCAGCAGCAGCCACATTCCCAAGTTCCATGCTTCGGAACTACCGAAAGCGTTGAAAACACTTTGTCGGCTCACAGATGCGTTGATAATATGGTAAAATTGCCAATGATGCACGCCCACTGTTGCCATGTTGCCACGCCGGACTCGCCGAGATGCAGAGATGCAGAGATGCAGATACAAATGGCTGAGATACGCAGATATGCAGATGCAGATGCATTTGTTTTGGCCGCACGACTGTTTCCTGCCACATGGTAATTGCCACATCAAATGTGCTAGATCCAAGGCGATCGAGGGATGCTGGGATTCAGTCCAGGAGATTAACGATCTTTGGCGTAAAACCACATCCTGGCTGACGATGGATTCTCTACAGTCCCCAATCTACGGCCAGGCAGCGGCGGAGAAGATCAAATGGTGGTGGCGGCAATTGAAATTATTATTAACACGCGTTCCGTTTGCTGTCAAAATTTATGAGCTCAACTTGCAGCAATTGTTGCTGCCGTTGATGGAGCTGCTGCTGCTGCTGCTCCTCTTGTCGATGATGAACGTTGCGACAGTTAATTGGGGCACTGAGGGAAATTAGGAATATATTAAGGTAAAGAACAAACTAGTATGGAGAATACCTTGATGGAATTTTATATAAACAAAAAATCGATGAACAATAATAACTCTTTATCCAACTAGAAAATTTTCTAGTGACTTTAATAAATTTCTTTTATGATGAACTGAATTAATTGTTCAAGAATATCCCAATTCATTTATCAACAGTTACTTTTTCTTTAAAATTAAGGTATAAATTGCTATAAAATCCACATAAACCTCTGTATTATAACTCTAATATAAATATTTAAAATTCTAAACCCAGAACATAATTTTCTAAGTATTTTCTCTCACTGTCAAAGCTGCAAATTGCTTGTTCAACATAAACAAAACGGTTAGATCAAAGCAAAGACGAACCTGACTGCCGTATTCTCTGGGGTTTTGGTAGAAAGAGAATATATATCATATAAAGAAGATGAAGATCCGATCCGGAGGTGGAAAGAACCACACACCGAGATCGGATCAGTGGCATCAATGGGAAGCGAAGAATGTGCCCACATCGAAGCCACCCACACGATGAAGAGCTCAGAGCTGAGAGACTTATTAAATATTAATAAATTGCCATCGAATGACTCGGAGTTGGATTTCGAAGAGGATCGGGAGGGGATAAAGAGATCTTAACCGAAGCCAGACAATGAAAAAAGGGCAGACACAATGTCAGCTCCGACCAAGACAGGTATTCTATTGAATCGCGGAGACACGAACACAGGTTGTTCATCTTGGCCAATAAAAATAAAAGTCTCTTGTCATTGCCGCTGTCAAAACTGTGATCACACCTTGCTGGCCCATTGTTCGTGCTCCGTGTGATTAATGCGATTTATATCAGGACAACACAGGACATCCCATACATCCCGATCCCAGGAAAACGCCAAGTGCGGAAAACAATGGAAATCTTGACAACAATGCGAGTCTCTCTCTCTGTCACTTGTAGGAAGCTGAAGCCAGCGCAAGGTGTGAAAGATCAACGAGGCGAAGTTTTTTCCCCATGTGCGTGGGATGCCTGCCAGGTGATCTTATCAGAGCTCCGTTCTGTCTCCCAGGAACTGGGCGAGCTGACGCTGATTTGTCTGGCTCTCTGGATCTCTGTCTCTGGATTCCTAGAAGCCGCCATCGCCATCGCTCCATCTGCATTCCGTGTCCGCGTTCGATGGCATGACAGTGCGAAGTTTACCAGGAACCAATCATTGCCGAGCGAGCGCCTCTATTGCAATTAATCACAGGGCGGTGCAAAAGCTCCGCCTGATGGCCGCTAAGCACGCTCGAGCCCTGCTCTCCTCTGTCCTCATCCTCATCCTCTCGGATGCAGGCGTCGCAAATTGCTGTCACTGCACGGTGGGCGGAAGTGCTGAAAATTTCCCATAAAAATGGGAAAGTTCTGAGGAGCATAAGGAGGGGAATTTATTGATTTTTAAATAATTTTTTTGGGAGTTCTGTGAGGAATGGAAAGGGTCTAATAATGAACTCCTGAAGAATTTTATATCAAACCAAAGCTCAGATTAAGGAAAGTAAAAATCCTCTAGAACCTAAGAACCTATAGATTATTCTGGCATTCAAAATCTTTGAATATAATTATAACCTTTGATATAAATAAAATTATAAATATAAAGTAGAACTTAAAATACAAGTCTCTCCGGGCTATTCCTTAACTTTTTAGTTTAAAAACCCGATTTTTATGGCTTTATCAGAATCCCAAACCCATGGTCCTGGCCAGCTGGATGCGGAGGTAGCCGCCATCTTGGCAATGGCCACCAAGTCAGCGACAATTACGTTGGAACACACGCGTTGACATGCAGCACGCGATGCGGATATGAAAGCCATGCAATGTATGCACAAGTCCAACCTATATATGTATATATATATTCCTGGATCCAGTCAGCAATCTCTGGATCCCCCACCAAGTACAAAAAATCAACCTCAACCTGTCAATGGCAAATTACATGGACTGGGTTGGTCCGACGATCCGATCGGGGCTTGGCCCCTGCGACAAAAGATGCAATCAGCGATTTGGGTGACTTTTTTTGTTTTGTCAAGGGAAAGGAAAGGAGGGGCGGGCGTTGGCCACGCCCACTTTAGAGCAGGTGCAGCCAGCAATTAACTATGGCCAAGTTCGTGCGCGACATTTGCTTGTACTCTTTTTTTACCTCCATCATGAGTGGGCCCAATGCAAAATGAAGCTCTAAACTTTAACAAATTCACGCAAGCAATTTTTCATTTTGTGGTTTTATTCTCCTGCTTTTTATGGCAATTATATTTGCTGGGATTACGTGCAGGGGGAAAAACAATGGCCTCCCACACACCCACACACACACTCGGGGAGAAACAATAACAGCCACACACCATCCGCCATCCGCCATCAGGTGACAATTTTATTTTGCCGCTGGAGGATACCATGTAATTAGAGCGCAAACGGTTGGCTTTTCGATAATTTTGGGTTTTACGGTTTGGTGTTTCTGAGCAGAGGCGTCAGGAAAGTAGGGGTTTTCATTAGCTTCTTAATTACTAGTTACTTTGGGTGTTTAAATATATTTAAATAAATTATTTCAATGATAACTTACACAATAGAAAAATTCTAAATACCTAAATCTATTTTATTTTGATCACCAAAAAGTTCGTCTATCATTCTATCAAACATCACAAATATTTATAAATATTTTTTTTTGGGATTCTTAGGGTTTAAAAAAAGCTTATTAAATATACTAAAAATCTCATTATTAAATAAATATTTCAAAAATGTTCAGAACTTGTATTCCTTGCAAATCTTGTAATAAAAAGAAGGCTGTTATCCTTTTACCCTCTTCATTCAAAGCTACGCAGAGAGAATTATGGCATTCTGAAATTGAGATCTCGCGTTCTCAAATACACATTTTGAGAACGGATTTTTAAAACAAATTTAGTTTAAGTATTTTTTGCTTACTTAGAAACCAAAATAAATCAAAATGAATACAAAAGAACTCACATCAAAATAATTATAATTATACTGACCCCTCTTAGTACATCCATAATTACTCCCCATACACCCCATTACTTCCACAACCCAACTCCGCCCCTGACTGTGATTATTTACAAAGTTATATACTAGTTTGGTATCTGTATAGTTTGACATGCAACGAGCGCCATTGGAGGAGTGTAAATGTGCGATATGGGACGGCTATTACGGCTGAAAAAATATGTATTTATATATATATATGGAAAACAATCATTTCCGAGGGTTACTAATCATCATTTGGCCTAATCGCCGCGTCGTCTGGTTGCCGCTTTGTTGCTCCATCTAATTGCCCGATTTCATTTCATTTCGGCCAATATGCACAACACGTGGATTAGTGTCGATGTCGATGTCTATTGTTGCCAAATTGCCAAATGCCTTTTGTGCTGAACCTTGTAAAATCAATTGGATAATGGTTGTTGAAATATATATGGATGTCACTCATACAGAAGAGGGAAATTATACAGATAGTTCCCTAGTAATTATTTGGTTCCATTTGGCTTGAAACTAAACTACTTATCAGTTTTTGTTAAATATAATTGGGCAACTGCTAAACTATACAGAAATACTAAATAATGTATTTAAAATGGTTAAAAAATAGAATTTCAAATTGAAAAAGCTTGAGACTATAACAAAGAATTGTTTATCACAGAAAATAAAGTATATTCCTGCTTTAAAATAGGTTTATTTAAATAAGCTCTCAAAAGCCTTGAAGAAAACTTATTTGCAATTAAAACTAATTAAAGAAAATCCCTGAAATTATCCATATAAATTCCCTAAACCGAAACTCCTTCAATTTCTGGCACCTCCAAGACGTCAAATTAGCATGAAAATTGACAGATTGGAAGGATCCCTTGATGTCCTGTCTGATTTTCTCCGCTAATCGAATCAGTGGATCCTTTTTGGGCCGCGACAAGTGTCGCAAAAAGTGCGCGAGACATTTAGACAGCTGCCAGATGCAATTTCGCGGACCAAGTCGCGACTCTCTAAACAAAAAGTTAGAGCTCGCGTTGCGGTCAAAATAATGTTTGCTCCCACCTAATGGCCCTCGAGTACCAGCTGTCCGTCCTGCCGCGGATGAGGAGCTCGGATCACGCCATTCTGGCCATTCTGGAGCTATGTTTAAGGGGATTTCCCCCTCACCGACTTGCGGCCTGACGTTTATATTTGCGGCAGTCAATGTGATTGATGTCTATGTCTCCAGCTCGGGGCGCCAGCTCAAGCCCCGCCAGCTCTGGGCCATGTCCGTGTATTAAGTTGTAAAGTCATTTTGTGACAGCTTTATGAGCCAACATGTGACGCGTCCTGCAAAGGAGCAAGGATGGAGGGTCTGAGGCAGAGAGAGAAATTGAGGAGTACCAGAAAAAAATCAAATATTATAGTTATATAATTCCAATTACAGGGTTTATTTTCAACTATAATTAATAAGGTTAATTATTCTGCATTTTAAGGGGAAAAATAAGTTATTTTGATTTCAGATAACAAATATAGGCAATCTTGCCATAATTTGTTAACTATATTTCCTACAGAACAAGCTTAAAATCATTTCTTAGCTTTAATACTCTAAAAAATTCTAGAAAAACTTACAAAAATACAGTGTTAAATTATAAATACTTAATTAAACTACAAGAGTAGGAAAAATGCTCTTAAATATTCAAAATAAACCAAAAGTGAAGCTTAAATCAATTCTACATGCTCCTGATAGTCCAATAAGAGTTTATTCATTTTTTCCCAGTGTCGACACAGAGCAGAGAATTGGCAGTTTTGGTGGCTTAATCATTTCCTTGGCAGCGACAACTATTTTGGGCCCGAAAACTAATTTGAAGTTGCTGGCTGTCTCCTCCTTCTGCCGGGCTCTCGCAATTTCATTTACGAATATGGCAGGCAAATGCAAATGTCGCTCTATGAACTCGTCCTGCCACCTCCTCGTCCTGCCAACTCCCCCCCGTTCACCATACCGTTTGTTTGTCCTTTGTTTGCATTTCGTTATTGTCTACATAGCAGAAATCATTGTCATTTCCACACGCAAAAGTCATTTGGCACATGTGACACCCTTTTCTGGCTTAAATTGCTTTGCCTGATTTTTTCCCGAGCTGCGATTTGTGGGTGTCCAATGGGGGAATGGGAAGTTGTCCTTGTCACAGCCGCTGCTATCCGCAATCCTTTGGAATCCTTTCAAACCGTGGCAACATTTGCACATGCATTTGTAGTCAATATTACACGCTGGCGTAGATATTTGCCCAAATTAAGAGCCTCCGCTCCTTTGACGGTTTTTGTTATTGAACTCTTTCGTTTCTTTTTCTTTTCCTTATTTTTCCAGATTTTTTTTTTTCTGCCTGACTCTCAATCAAAGTCTGGGGCCCACTAACTGCTTTTTCTTAACGCTCTGATGGCTTTTTATTAAGCCAGCTGAAGCAGTTTTTCGTGCAGTTTTTCTCTGCGTAAATTGCGTAGAAATATTAGATTGTCAATTCGTAAATTGCCGAGTGCCAGGCCCAAGAAAGCGTGTCCATTTGGCAGGCTGAAAATAGTGGAGCTACGACTACTTAATCTATAATAAAATGTACAAAATATGTTTATTTATTCATTAAATAATGGATTATAAAAGTAAATAGGAATAATTTATATTTTCCTTAAGACATTTCCCATTCCAATCGCTGCTTGACCATCGACTAACATTTACCGCAAAAACTAAGCAAAATAAAAAAATTATAAAATAAGAAAGAAAGAAAGGAATAAAGTTTTGGACGAGGGAACGTGGCGGCCATAAACCTAAACTTTGGCAATGCTTATCTGCGGAGGAATTGTGGATATGCAAACAACGAAGGGGGACAGAGCAGAGTTTTCAGAAAACTTAATGTGATTTTCTATTTATGGGATTTTTTCCCTCGCTCCTCCATTGCCGCACACGTCGTCTAATCCAGCATATGGACTTGCGTAAAACTTTTGCACCAAAAGATAGAAAAAACAAAACAAAAGGGAACCCCTTCTCCCCGGCCTGTTATGTAAATCCTGAAGAGATAAGGCGTTGGAATAGCACAATGACAGCCGCAGGAATTGACCAAATGGCCGGGACAGGGCTAAAAAACTTGAGCGGCTTAGGCCATATGTGGGATGAGGTGATGCCAGGGCTACACGTAAAGTAATTTCATAAGTTTAGCAAATCACGAACCCAAGCCACAAACAACCAATGTGGAGATCTCGAAAAGGTGGACACAGGATGGAGTGCAGGGGAGTTTCTGTAAAGCAAACAATGATTTTTTTAGAAAGAATTTAGGTTTGAAGAGAGTTTGATTTATCAAAAAAAGAGAGGTTTTATTCAGGAAAATACTTATTTAAAATATTCTAAGTCTTTTGTTTATTTTATTCAAGTATTACATCCTGAAAAATTATAATTTCGGGCTTCAAAATATATTTACAAAAATATAGTAAAAGATATTTATATTTCTAATCCTTAAAAATTCTTATTACTATATAAATAAAATTAATTTTAATTTTTGCATGCGTTCAATTACCTTACAAAAAAATACTCCGAATAATTTGTATACCAATTAGATTAATAACAGCATTATAAATACATTAAGAAACATATTCTCTTAATACCTACTTTAAGTTCTCCTTACAGAATCCCAACTGTATAAGAAAGTTCATCTTTTTGCGACTGCTTATTGGTCCAGACACGGGTCGCATATGTTATACGGGCATATCCTTGTTCTTGTTATTGCTGCGGTGATTTAACATAAAAAGGTAAACAACAAATGGTCGAGGGCAATGGGGAAACTTTTGTTTTATTAGTTTTTCTTTTGTCCCAAGCTGTTTTATTATTAGAGACAACGGACACTGCCGGCCGCCCATTCGCCTGACTTGCAAGTTTTCTGCTGACCAATGTCGTAATGTCGGATGGGGATGGGGATGGAGATGGGCATGGCGTTGCCTGTCATGCGTTCAATTTCGAAATGGTTTCGCATAATTTGCAGGACACCCAAGTCCAAGACCGAGTCCAAGTCCTGGACCATTTGTGCTCAAAACTGCGTACGAAATCCATTTCAAAATTAGTTTTTCCTTCATCTTTTCCTTTCTCGTTGATATCGTGTTGTGTTCTGTGGTATTTTATGACAAATTTACCTGATTTGATTACATTTGGTTTCGGTGGCTGCCTTTTTTTGGGAGCCAACAGCTTAAACGCATTAGAGGACAGTTTTTTTTCTGATGGAGAAAATGGCGCAGAAATATTTATGCCGGGCAACAGCTTGAGTTAGTGGAAGGCTTAAGTGAGCCAAGGTTTTGTGAGGAAAATTTGTTCTTTTGGGTGAATAAATATAATTAAATTGGGAGGAAGATATAGCTATAGGTGTTTAGTATATAAACTAAGATACTACCTTCAAAAGCCAAAATAAAAGATCTTAAGTTCCCTCAATGTACTTCAAGAATTTTCAGATATATTTGAAACGTTTTCTCGCATATGAAACCATCATTTAAACAGCGAATAAAATCGAATCACGATACCCTTTTTAGTTGCTTTTTTATTTTTTATTTTCATTTAAACAGCGAATAAAATCGAATCACGATCCCCTTTTTAGTTGCTTTTTTATTTTTTTATTTTTTATTTTCATTTAAACAGCGAATAAAATCGAATCACGATCCCCTTTTTAGTTGCTTTTTTATATTAAACTCTAACCGAACTCGCTTCCAGAAAAAGTTAACAAATTCACGCCAAGTCACCTGAAAATCAGCAAGAGAGACCACCCAGTCGATTGACACCGCTAACAGTGATCACTGTACAGTGAACGACTGCCCAACAAGCTGTCATATAAAGCGATCGTAAGTGTCTTCCAGCCAGAGTCTGGCGGGGCATTCATATATCAGTTTCAATTCCATTCGTCATGGCTGCTTAATGAGTCCCGCAGTTGAGTGAACGACGAGCCATAAAAGCGAATATATACTATCGAATAAGCATGCACTGTGGAACCGATTTCTATTGAGTTAATAAATTAATAAAATATATTAAGCAATTATAATGGGATTATTTAATATTTAAATCTATATCCACCTTTTTTTTTTTATTTATTTATATTTATATTAATATATTATAATAATATTTATTGTAGTATTTGCTAGAATTTCCAGAATCACTTACTTTTATTGTTTATTGTTAATGAATTAATGGTTACTGAAGCTACTATGTATGAATGTATGTATGTATATGTTAAGCTGAAACATTTTTACTTTATATAAGCATTCAAATTAAAATGTATATACTTAACATTTTTATTAATATATATTTAATATTTAAATTGCCTTTTAAATTAAGACTTAAATTAAAATTCCTCAAAATACCTTTAGTATTTCTCTCTGTGCTGGCGAACTTTATAATCTTTTTTTAATCATTTCATTTTTGGCCTTTGTTAGCAGTTGGCAGTTTGGCAGTTGGAAGCTGACGCTGCGTTGATTGACGTCTCGCATATAACATATTTTTTCTCCTCTTCTCTGCATATTTTATATGGTGTTGGTTTTGGTTTGGGATTGCTTTCTGTTTCTCCGGCAACTTACTGCCAACAGTTGGTGGTTTGGTGGTGATCGTGGCTCGGGGCGTAGAGTATTAGTCAAGATATTCTCTCCACGTTTCACGCCTAGTGGTCCGAGTTTGGAATCTGGGGATCTGGATCCCTCATCTGCTGCTACCGCCTGACATTTAATTCTCGCTTAATCACTGTCCGGTCCAACGGTATTCTCGAATGCTTCCTGCTGACCTGCCAGCCTGCCAGGCTGCCTTTTCTTCTCCTTCTCCTGGGCTTCGACATGTGCCGTATAAGTTGACAGGATCGGGATCAGGACTTATTAATAACAAGCCCCCAAGCCTGTCAAATGGAATTTTCATGCTTGCAGTCAAGGAATTCGTATCACAAATGGAAAAGAAAGGTATTAAAGTCAAGGGGAGTTCAAAAAAAGAAATGCTCCCTTCGGTCATTTTGACAAATTAGCCTCATTTGTTGGCCAGTCGCGGTCAAAACAAAAACAGGCAAGGACAATGCGATAAAGATCACTTAGTCAAGAGATCGTGGGTGAGCCCAGTTGAGGATAATAGGGAATAATAAGGGAGGCGGGACTACAAAGGTCGATTCAATTTAATTCTAAAAGGTGTGCAGCTTCTGTTTAAGGCGAAGGGTTGGGATGTTGTATATATGGGCTAAGGGTTCTTTGGAAATATTTTAAAATATTTGTAGAAAAGTTAATTTTATAACATTTTCAGATTTCCCCTTTAACATACTTGAATTTCCCTTGACTGATTGAAATGTGGCCCTCTGTAGTCTCGCATCGATGAAACCCCAAAATGAGAAAACAGTTGAAAAAATAGCAAGGTCGAGAAACATTTCCTTCACATCGTGTGTCCTACAGTTTGTAGTTTATGTATTTTGGCTAGCCGAAGTTTGTACCTTATCCTCACCCAGTTCAAATCCTTATTATTTATTTTATTAAAACAGAACTCATAAATATATACTTTAATATATATACACTTCAATGCGTAGCACTTAAATACTCTGCAAGGGTATAAAAAAGGTAGTGAAACACTTGTTCGAATTTTAGGAGAGCAATTGTATTATATTTTCGGAAATAATTGGTACCAAGTTTTAAATTTAACCTGTTTTAGAATCTTATATTACAGGCCATTTTAGTCTTCGATTGATTGTAAGTACAATCAGCATATTGGTTTCTGAAAGTTATATAAACCTGGACTCCATTTGGAGGTAACCACTTTGTGACAATTGTGCCTTTTTGTAAATAGGGAATCGTTATTTCAAGCGACATATTTGCGTGCAGCTCCCCAAACTTCCCCAGCTTCACCCTCCTCTGTATCATGGGCCTCTGGTTCATGGAAGTCCCTATCTGCGATGCAGGGTCGTTCTCCATGAACGTCCCGAACATATTTGGCGTAGGCTCACAGGAATCCGAAAGTTCCTGATCGGAGCAGAGATTCTGGAACTGGTCGTCAACACCTGTGGTACAATATTCGCCAGGCGTAGCTGCGAACTCGTAGAGCAGCGTATTTTCTCCAGGCGGCAGCGAACAGCTGTAGAGGCATGTCAGCCACTGGTAGTTCCAGCCATCTTTTTCAGTCGCTGCCATGGCACAGCCTAACCGATTGCTGAAGCCCACCATCATTCGTAGGAAATGCCCCACTTCAGAGCTGAAATGGGAAACCAGTAAGAAAGCTACAGTCGAATCGCATGGTGCTGCTGATAGAGCCTCCTAATAAGCCTACAGTATTACTAGTAAGTACTGTATACACGAACTAGTTAGGTTTTATCTTTCGGGCACCGATTCTATATTCCGTCAATATAATTTGATGAATAATACTCACTTATTGAGCGCTGATCCATCTAATAAGCTCGGCAGCGTTATTTTCTTGTACTCGTCGTACCAGGCGTTCAGCTGAGATTTTACGACCCCCAAAGCATTTTCCTTTTTCTTAAACTTATTGTAGATTTCATTGGCGCCCGGAGCGGAGAACTTTTTGGTGGAGATACAACTGTTTGTGGGTCGGAGATCGCAGCGCATTACCAGGAGTTTGGCGACATCGGCCAGATCGCGGTCCCATCTCAGTTTACGCATTCGTCCCGCCACCGGTAATTTAAGGGGGACCCCGCTGGCCACAACATCACGGAAGGTGTTATGACGCATCACCAGAAAACTCTCAATTTTTTCAGTTACGGTAATTAGTTTCGGTTCCTTTCCACATGCCGGTGACCATTTCTGAAAATAAAGGTCTTGTTATAGGAATTTTTTTTTTTTTTTTTTATAATTAAAGTGGAATGCTTTTAGCACCTTCTACAATTTAAAGTAGCTTACTTCGGTATTATTGCATCCATAGTGGGGTTTAGCTTTGTCATCAGGGCAGTTGTCTAGCCGGCAATATATCGATTCGTTTTTCTCTGGCGATATTGTGGTAATGGAATCCTTCGGCACTGGACTGTCTCCATTCAGACTAAATACAAGCAGAAGTCCGACTGCAGAACTCAGATAACTACACCGAATCATTTTCCCTTTTAAACTAACTTTACGGCTTATCACTAGTTATCCACATCAACCGCAATTCCCCTCGGTAGATTATGGCCAAGTGTGACGAAACCATATATTTTCTGGTTTATGGTATTTAGGCCTTAAATTTCTATCTATTTTAATTTCTAGCATCTGTACTTAGTTTAGTTAAAAACATGAAGGGCAGAAAACTTCGGCCGAAGTTTATATACCCTTGTAGATATTAATAGAAATAAACTTATGGACATGGCTATACTTTACTGCCTCGCAAACTTCTGACTTAAATTATAATACCTTGCAAGGGTATAAAAAATATACTATGAAGGTTTAATTTTGTTTGGTTTTTGTTTATTTTTTTCTTTTTTTAAATTTACATCTGATCTCTCCTGTTGTCCACATTGGCTCTACATTGGCAAATCCCCTCCTCCATTTAATCATTACTTCTAACCATTATCCCAATAGATCGTGCCAAAAAAAAAAAAAGAGAATGCAAGAGGACAGTCCATTGTCCACTGTGATAAATGAATGTGGCACGCTGTTCATCGGCTCGGGACACTTTGTTTACTCTCGAGTGGCGAGGAACCGAAAAACCACAAGAGATCACAACAACAGGGAGATTTTCAGCTTTTCAGCGGACCACAGACTGGAAAAATCCGAATCGATCGGAGTGAGTTTTTGCCAGTTTAACACCTTTTGGCCTTCTCATTTGGCAAGCTGTGTAAATAGAGAACAAAAAGTGGCAAACAAGTTTCCCGTGAATTCATTCCCCAATGAATGGCCTCTTCTATTTGCACTAATGAGCAAACGCAATAAAATCGGGACAAACCCTGCAATTGTTTCCAAGGCAAATGTTGCCCAACCTCAGAGGGAGGAAGGACGATCGATCCTTGCCTTCCCTGAAGGGGAGTGACAGATCTCCGAGCTGTAAGGGATCTGTGACTGTTTATGTTCTCGCTTGGCCTGTGAAGTTGCCCATAAATTATCCAGCGAGAATGGGAGCATACCATATAGATCCTCCTGTCAGGGCAGCTGTGGCCTCATCTCTCGGCCTTAATTAGTTGGGTATTTTATTGTTTTGACACAGCCTCGATGTGAGTTTCGGTGTCGGTGTCGGTATCCTTGCCGCCTTTCAATAAGTCAAAGGAGACTTGAGCCGCCTTGGCCATTCGCGTGCAATCAAAGTCGAGTGCTTTTCCAGGTCCGCCCCCTGCCTCTGCCTCTGCCTCTGTTCATGCGTTGACTTTTGCCTATAGTTATGGCTCGCACATTACGCTGATTAGTGTGCCGACCGCTATAATTACCGACGACAACAACTATAAGCACGACGACGTCCATGGGATTCTCGGCAACTTCAACCAGTATGTATAAAAACAGGGCCGTTTTTTTGTAACTAGGAGTTGCAGATACTCTTGGAAAAAATAATTATAATAACAATAATATTGTAAGGGATATGTGATTTAATTTAGTTAAATAATTGTTTAATTAGAAGGCAAACGGAAAGGCAAAATTTGGGAGTTTCTTTTTATAAGAAGAACACTTGGAAATTTTAATAAAAATAGCTTATCCATTCTGTTTAAAATAATATAACATTTTCTGCAAAATGTATATGACTGAAAATTATTATTTTTAAGACATAAATAAATTCGATTTTAATCTCTTGGATATTAAAAAATATTTGTAACTTTTGTGTAAATTCCAAGTATCAGACAAGGTCTCTTATTTTGTCTTTTAATCATCAACAGAATTTTACGCTTTAAGATATGTTTTTGCAATTGAATATTAACTTGAATATTAAACCTAATAAATAAGCTAATGGACACTGAAAGAATCCCATTCGGCCTACGAAAATTGCCTAGCGGTGAGCTGCAGACAAATTTACAGCGCAATCAAAGTGCAAAAAACCTGTGCAGCGTTTGACGCTCGCTCGCTCGTGGTTCGCTTTTGCTTTTGCGGGAGGGGAGCTTTAAGATTAAACACATTTTGCATTTAATTTGCCATAATTATGGCAGTCGGGGCAGGGGCAGGCAGGCAGCCCGTTGATGGCGCCAAATTAAGTTGTAAATGAAGTTTTTGGCGTCGCTTCGCTTGCACCAGGCAACGGGCACCGGGCACCAGGCGTCAAAAAATGTGGTTGGTGTTCTCCATCCTCCATTCGCCGTCTCCGGTGGTTGGACTTTAGTGCTTGCATGTGGCCACATTTTCCACTTGCACCACTCACAAAATTCTAAGCTGTGAAACGCCAATGGGACTCAACAATTTTCGGTTATTAATTTGACTTTGCTGGCGTTCGTGTGAGTTATTTTCGGTCGGTTCGAAATTAATGTTGCTCAATTAATTTGCGCCACTAAACGATCCTCAGTCTCCACATTTTCTTGGTGTATTTTTTTTAAGAGTATTTAATTTATGTGCGGTTGGTATTCACTGACCAGCATCTGCTGGGGGTTTCTCCTATTTTGACAGCTTATTTCGGTCACGGATCTCTTCTCGGCGGAGACAAAGCTGTTTTTGATAGGTGTGTAAATGTGCCAGAGGAAATATGTGGACCTCGGAGTCCAAGGGAATGGGAGATTATTTATTGGACCGAAATGAATGTTTTAGTGTCGAATAATTAATTTAAATAAGCTGGCCAAAAGTTCCTTGAAGTGGGTTTTGTGTTTATTTAATAACTAGGTAAATTCTTTGGATTTTTAAAAATTAATTCATGATTAGAAACCAATTTTTTTGAACCCCCAACTGAAAAAAATATTTTTTTAATCAAATTCTAAAGGAAATAATGACATAATTTCGCTGCAAAAAGTCCGTCCTCCTCCTCTCCGCTTAATTTCAGCACTTTGGCTCTTCATTATTCGCCGACAATTACCCATGAGTATCCATTTCAGAGCGGCGTCAGTCGTGTGTGAATGCAATTGCGACTGCGAATGTGAAATGCATTTTTCAACACTCGGAACGGTGCCAACTGTTGGAAAGAAGAAAACTTCCTCTGCTGTCGAGTGAGAGAAAACCTGTTAATTATCAACAATTTTGCCAGCCTGCTGCGTGTCCGTAATTAGTTGAATTTCCATTGAAAAGCTGCGGCAATTAAAAAATAAACACACAAAGGCCACAGTACACACGCATTGCCAACTGCAACTGCAAAGTGTTGCCAACTTAGCGTACAAAATTATTGCAGATCCCGCCGAGCGAGAGCGAGAGAGATCTCCTCCATAAAGCCAGTACAGTGGATACTACAGTAGATACAGCTGTAGCATAATTCAAGGAAGTTGCCACATGTCAGCCGTGTCGAAAGGCCCAGCAATTAAGACTCAAATTGCATTGCAAATCTGCATTAATTGCAGAGTGTCATAAAACGTATGCCAAGAGAGCTGTGGCTTTTCGAGATGGTGAGAAGTTGGGTCACTTCTAGCAGGTGTTCTTAGGTCTAGGATTTATAAATAAATAGTATATATATATCAGTCAGAGCTGTTGAATTCTTAGAATTAAATGTGATAATAATATAGAGATTAACACAACCCCATTAGATTATAATTATTATATTGTCTAGTCTCCCTGATTATGTCTCTCATGCTCTTTACACACATCTTTACGCATAAACACATTGCGATTCCTTTCGCAGCAAATTGAACTGGGAAGACCTTAGGTGAAAGACCCACCCACAAAAAATCCACCCACTTGCCACTTAAGCGCTGCATGCAAAGCAATTTAGCCCGAGCAGCTGCGTCCTTCCAGCGCCACGTTCCACATTCATATCGAAACAAATCCCTCCGCGTGAGTGGAGTGAGGTGGAAACTCCGGAAACTTTACAGAAAAAAAAAAAAACAGAAGAACTTGGTTCATGCACCGAAAAAAAATATGAGCGCAATACCCAAGTTATAATTTGATATTTAGAAAGGATATAAATAAATAAACAACAAATTCAATCAGGAATCAATTATGATTGATTTGATCAAGAGTAAGTCTTACTTTTATATAGTAGATATCCAGACTAATGGAATCTATAATTAATGCTTGGAATTTATGATTAATACAAATATATTTTATTAGATTTAGTTTATTTGAAAATATTCGTAAGCTCTAATGCTATTTTACAACCTAAAATAATATTCTTTACGACTGAGGATTAATAATTACATTTATTTAATCAAAAATGGAAGAGCCAAAGCTTAATAAAACCCTATTAAATAATTTTCTTATAAAAAATTAAGCAACTTTTCCTCCTCTGTATAAATGAAAAGAAGTAGAAAAGCGAAAAAAAAACAAATAATAAAAAATACATTACATTACATACAGGTAACCTTAAACTCTAGCTAAAATTTTTTACGATTACGAATTAATCAATAATTAAATTTTTAAAAAATGGGGAAAGAGCCAAAGCTTAATTAAAACCATATTAAATATTTTTTTTTTATAGAAAATAAAGCAACTTTTCCTCCTCTGTATAAATGAAAAGAAGAGGAAACGCGAAAAAAATACAAATAATAAAGTTCGCTTGTCAGTTTAGCAGCCATTTTGCGGTTCCACGGCACAGTTCTCCACCTGCCCCGCCGCCTGTCATTTTCCTGCCATTTTCCGCCCACCAGAAGTTCGACGAATGCTTTGCATTTCCCGTACCCTGCTTCGCTCTTTTCTTCCCTTTTGGTGGACCATTTTCTTTTTTTTTTTTTTTGTTCTTGGCCTGGCACATCTTTTGGTGCTTATCCGCAATTTCTTTCCGCTTCGTACTCACCTTCCTCGCAAGACATAAACTTTTTTATGGCACCCACTGTTGTTGTCTTTGATAAATCTGCCTCAATTTGCCATATCGAGGAAGGAGGGGCGTGGCAGGCTGGCCTATTGCTTTATTTGCCTCAACCCAACCCCCTCTCTACTTCATGAAAGACAAGTTTTATGTCAATTTTTTCTGCTTACTTAGTGGGCGGCTGCTTAAGCCTGATTTAGCCCTCATTACATAACGAGGGGGGCGGCAGTGGAGGTGGAAGTGGGATTTGCTTTATTACAGTTTAATTAAATTTACCCTGTCCGGAATTTGTCCTGAGGACGCCAGAATCTTCAGCCAAACGACTCAATTACGCAGTTAATCGTAAAAAAATCCTTGCACTGATTTGTTGCAGCTGAAACCGAAGCGAAGGATGATGGTGAGGGATGAGAGGATGCGACTGCGGCTGCGGATGGCGGAAACCCTCCTCCTGACAGCGATGTGGACGCATGTTTGGGCCATAAAACGGCGGCACTCTCTCCGGCTATTATTGCCATTCGGCAGGATGGGGTGCTGCTCCGTTATCCTGCCTGGCTTCCTGCGTGGCCTCAGGTGCGCTCACTGGCGAGTTGATCCATTTATGGCCATCGTTTGGCCTTTTTTCTACGATTTTCCTGGCATTTTCTCTTTATTTTTTTTTGTGCTCCGCTTGTTCTTCATCCTGAGCTACTTTTTATATACCACTGGAGCGGAGGGTGGACATATGGTATGCTGGGACTCATCATTTTAATTTAAATTTATTTATATTTATCTATTTTATAATATTTTAATTGAAGTAAAATATCCTTGCTTTAATTAAGAATAATTTAAGATCACAATATGGATCCTCTTGCATTAGTTGTACCTTAAAGTGTATTGGTTATTATTATTACTATTAATTAATATTTAAAAATGCTCTCATAATATAAATTAAATAAAGAAATGTATTTAATATAAAAATATTATATTAATATCAATTTCAATTAGTTAAGTATAAAGATTCGTCTTTAAAAAGAATAAAAATAAGCCTCTTATCAAGACATTTTTAAAACTTAACTGTACAGAATTAATGCAACAATAATATAGGTTTTATAGTGATTTGAGGCAGCCCATGAAGTATCAATTATTCGACCCATCTCCAAAAGGACATTCCTTTGTACATCATTTAAGGGATATGCGGCTAAGACGCTACATGACCGCAATGAATGGAGCTCCCTCGACTGCGCTCGGGTCCGTATTAATTTCTGGGCTAGATTTACGAGCGAATCTGGTGGAAAATGCTGGCAGGCGGGGCCAGGACCAAACCCTTTGTTAATCAAAAGGACACACGTGGCCGGATGGCTCTCGCCTTGATTACACTCACGGCTGGGGCAATTAAGCGTGTCAGGATCTCTGTATTTGGCATCCGAGTCCGCATCCGCATTGTGTCGCCATAAACCCGGACGGACACCAATCAAAAGCCCCTCTCGAACAGCCTGGGGCACGTTCCGGCAAGAAACGCCAATCCAATCTCTTGAGGGGCTCAAGGATCGCCCCCGAGAAGCCACCTAATGCCTCTGGAAATTGTTTACCTTTCCGACTGAGGCCAATAAAGAACCACTAAGCCATTTTAATTTGCCTATGCAAATGCCGAGTTGTTTACTTTTTGACACATGCGCGACTGTCATAATTTAGACCGGCATTTGCCCTCTTCTTCCTTGTCCCTGTTTGAGTATGCAAATTAGGGGGCCTGACATTGATAATCCGTGCTAGCTGCTGCAATTATGAAGCCAGGCAACAAACCAAACGGCGTGCAAATGTGACAGACGTTCGCCGGAATCGGAAAATAAAATGGAAATATCAGCAGGAAACCGGAAAAGGGGTGCAGACGGGTGTAATTTATGGGGAAGGCTACAATCGATTGGCATTTCAGCTATGAATCTTAATTGTACATTTTAAAAATGTACGTCTATATATTAGAAAGATATAAATTAAGGTACAAGCTTAGCAAACTCGCTTCATATGGCTTTTGGCTAGACTGCCAAACTTCTAAAATATCTTAAAATAAAGATAAATCAATCGGAGTGTCCGGCGTATAACGGTTATAACCGAGCTTTGGAAAATTCGCTTTCTAAGTTCATAGAAATACCCATTTGCACAATTATTAAACAAAAATTTAGATTTTCATCAGTTGTTCTAACCAAGTTCCTCTGCCGGCCCTCTGCTTACACACCTACAACAGAGTTATGAAGAATCATTGCCGTCACATTGTGATTGTGTGGCTTGATTTAGCCTTATTTACAGTTAAACTGCTAGTTTCTAAGTCATAACTTATTTTTTTTTGTTGCAATGCAATGGTGCACTGATTTAAAACAACGAAAAAGTATACATATGCATATATAATTTCCGTGGAAATTTCCAAATCACCCTGGGGAACTTTCCATTAAGTCCGCCAATTAAAATAAATAACATTAGGCCGGAAAGTTAAATATCTAAAGTACTTCATTGCAACATTTGCTGCCCTGCTCGCCCTGCGAACCGATACGGAGTCGGGATACCGATTCAGCCGGGTACGGTACCGGCTCAGCCCACTTAGCTATTTCACACCTTATTTATTGACCATTTATTCGAGCCCGGCTCGCGTTTCGTGCTCTTTCGGCATTTATGTCAAGCGGCTCGAAAAGGCCCAGCCGCCGACTCCAGATGCGGCATCCCCGATAAGTTCTTCAAGGGGGCTGGCCACACTGGCCCACGGTTTGGTCCTGTCCCAGCCAAGTTCGAGGACTTTGGCAACCCAAAAACGGGCGGCAACCTGGCCGCACTCGCAAGCGTTAATGTGAATTATTAATAAGACAAAAGACAGCGGCAAAAGGCGGCCTCCTTTGATGCTGAGCTCGCCAAGAAAAAAAAAACCGAACACGACTGGGGCTGTGCACTGAAAATAAAATTGATGCAGATGCAGGGAAGTGTTCTATAAGATGATAAATAGATGAAAAACACTTTTACATTATTTATTATTTATTTATTTATTATATTTTTAAGCAAATTTCTTCAATTTAAAGTATAGACAAAGCAATTTGTAAAGTCTTCAATTCTCTGAAACTTTTAAATTATTTTTTATTTATTTAATTTTCAACAGATATTATTAATATATTGTTATAAATTTAGTTTGGAGTAAATCTGTTGAAATTTTTAAACATATTTAAATCGTAAAATTATAATCTTAATAAAAGCATAGTTACTTTATCTCTTAGGTTTTTATATTCACATTATTATATTATACTACATTTTTGTTTAAGGCTTCAAAAATTAATAGTTATAAAAATTAAACCCCTTCTTAAATTACAGATTCTTCTTGGGACTTTTCCTTCCGTGTAGCCATAGTTCGACGGCTAAGTTCAGCTGCATCCCGGCTTCAAAACCGGAGGTCTAATCAAGATGGCGCACAATTGCAGCGGCGGCGTTGGCTCTTTGGCGCGAAGCAAACTAATCAGGCGGTGAGATTTAAAAATTAACGTGGCTCAAAGCGAAGAGCAGAGCCGAGTACTGTGCAGTACGGGATGGCTCCGAGTCTTGGCCCGACTTTGGCATTGCAGTGAAAGTGTGTTCAGGGGGTTTATTTTTTTTGGGGCCCCGTTGATTTAGGCGCATTGCCGATAAGCAACAGCGAACACATTAAAAATGCATAAATCAATGCGATAAACATGATTTGCCGCATGTTTTATTGACTATTGTTGCTGTTTTGTTATTGTCTTGGCTTTTGGGGATTTTTCCTTGGCTTGGACTGGTCTGGTCTTGCCGGCTTTTATTTGCTGGCACGATTGTGGCCCACGGGGCTACGCCATATAAATTTTGATCGGCGGTTCCTTGACTCTTCATTTGTTTTGAGGCGGTATTTTCATTAAGGAGTGGTCACTGTTGTTCATTCACAACAATCGTTAGGTAATTAACTATTTCTTAGCTTAAATTTATCCCTGACTAGCCGCTGATTCAGTTGCTGAAATGATATAAACAATATGGCAAGATATATGTGCGCAATATGCCGCA
>VNJO01007574.1:0-13016 GCA_008042535.1 Drosophila tani
ATTATAATTTTGCCATGATATTTGCAACGCAGTGAAGGAGGCATCTCCGACCCCATAAAGTATATATATTCTTGATCAGCATCACCAGCCTAGTCTATCTAGCCATGTCGGTCTGCCTGTCTGTCTGTCTGTCCGTCTGTCTGTCTGTCGGTTTCTACGCGAACTAATCTCTCAGTTTTTGAGCTATCCAGCTGAAATTTTCAGCATAGTCTTATTTCTTTAGCACGCAGTATATATGTCGGATCGGCCGAAATCGGACTACTATATCCTATAGCTGCCATAGGAATGATGGCGAAATTAATGTAAAAAAAATTTTAACTTCTCTGTTTTTAAACGTATTAGAATAACGGTTTTCATTTTTTTAAGATCGGACAACTATATCATATAGCTGCCATAGAAGCGATCGGTCTATTTATATGAAAATGTAAAATTCTATATGTAAAATGTAAAATTTACAAAATTCGATATTTTTTCAACATTACTAAAATGGTTCGATTTTCAATGATCCAATTGCAGACTGCAAGGGTATACCAACTTCGGTTTACCGAAGTTAGCTTTCTTGCGTGTTATATCCTTAATAATTAAGGCAAATATATATATATATATTTTTTATGTAATTAACGAAACTGTATGGTATTTCTTTTTTTATTGTGATTCACATTTGTTTGGTATTCTTGATCAATTGTCTGCCTGATTAGAATCTCCTTTTATATATAAAATTTTGTAGTTATGTCCGCTTAAAATAAAAGCCCATCTTTGCATTTGTTCTGCTGCCATTACAGGTAATCCTTTGTTTTCATTGAAAATTGATATAAGAGGCTTGTGATCTGTTTTTAAAGAAAAACAGTTTCCAATTAAATACTGTTTAAGCTTTGAAACTCAAAGAATAATTGAGGGTGCTTCTTTCCCAAGCGTACTGTAGTTTTGATTTAAAACCTTATAATTTTTGAAAAAGTTCTTGATAAAAAATCAATTGACTTTAGCACATTATTTGCAAATTCATGTGATAGAATGCCAGCTACCGCACTATTTGAAGCATCTATAGTAAGTACAATTGGTAGTTTTGGATTAAAATGAACTAACACTATCCGAAGTTACATCCTTCTTAATTGTGTCATATGCAATTTGACATCTATTTGACCACTCTTATTTGAAATTTTTATAGCCGATACCCATAGGGTACAAGCACTAAGCAAGAAATATATAGAGGTGTCAAACAGCAGAAAAAGTGCTATCAACCAAACGGCTGAGCCTGGAACCCCAGACCAGCCGAACTACATGTCTAGCACCCCAGAAAGCCTTCGGCTTTTCGAGTTCGAAGCATTGGTTCGAAAGCGAGCAACAACAAGAAACCGATTTTCAGTCGCAGATCAAATGCGGAACGATGAGGCACGGCCGCGCGTCTGCGCGCTGTGCTCTCGTTTCTCTGTATGTGTGTATATGTGTACAAGCGCTCGTAGGTTTGTATGCCTGTGCAAAATACACTGTTGCCGCAATTCTTTGTTATGTTTTTGTTCTTGGGTTGTCTGCGGCCACAGCAAGTGGCGCCGCGACGGCTCATTTGCTTGTGACGTCACGACAATGTGAAAATTAGTTTTATTGTCGACCATCACTTTTTAATGCCCTATGACCCAAACAAAAATCAATTACATTAATAGACTTAATATATTTACATACTTGTGTATTTTTATTTATTTCAGTACATCTTGAGATCAAAATTAAATAATTTTTGAATCTTTAATAATATAATTATGATAATTTATTAAAAGTGCGTTTAAACTGTGAACAGCATGCGTACACATACACACCTGATCATTTTAATAGGTACACACATCAACTTGGACTTTGAGGTAACAGAAACACAGGCATATAAACGTGCGAGCGCTTGTACACATATACACACATACAGAGAAACGAGAGCACAGCGCGCAGACGCGCGGCCGTGCCTCATCGTTCCGCATTTGATCTGCGACTGAAAATCGGTTTCTTGTTGTTGCTGGCTTTCGAACCAATGCTTCGAACTCGAAAAGCCGAAGGCTTTCTGGGGTGCTAGACATGTCGTTCGGCTGGTCTGGGGTTCCAGGCTCAGCCGTTTGGTTGATAGCACTTTTTCTGCTGTTTGACGCCTCTATATATTTCTTGCTTAGTGGTACAAGGGTATTATAAGTTAGTGCCAACCGAAAATGTATGTAACAGTCAGAAGGAGAAAGTATATTTATTCTTGATCAGCGTCACCAGACGAGTCGATTTAGCGATGTCCGTCTATCCGTCTGTCCGTCTGTCTATCCGATCTCAGATCTCAGAGACTATAAGAGCTAGTGTTATCAAATTTGGTAACAACATTGAAATTTTTTGCACGCAGATCAAGCTTGTTTTAAAATTTGGCCACGCCCACTTGCGCCCTCATAAATCATAAAAAACGTTATTAAGCTATACTCGGGTTAAAGTTAATAGATAAAATAAATAAATAAAATAAAATGGACGTTTCCTGAAAATTTCAGTACAATCGGATGATAAACATGGGAGATATTAGCAATAAGGTTAGAATTTAAACACACCGCCCTAAAGCACTGCTGTTGCAATCTGTAGCCGACAGGTGGCGCATTCGAGCCTTGGCCGCGCGATATAATGGCGCCACTGCAGAAGAATATAGCAAGAAATGACATAATTCATTTTTTGACGCCGATCGAGCGGGTTTTTATGTGTTCCTATAAAATGTATCATTCATATTTAAGTATGACATTATATTGTTTAGGTCGGGAGCTAATTCGAGAGGCGATTTATTTTAAGAAGTATCGAAGTAGACTATTATAAAGTATGTACAATTTTAAATTGCCTTTTAGTGTGAAGTGCAAACGTTTAGTTACCGGGTATCTCACAATCGAGCCCAGTCGACTGTGGCTTTCTTACTTGTTTTTAACTGTTAACCGATCTTATTGAATTTTAAACTTAATGCTATAATCTTATAAATGCAATATATATGATGTTTTAATAAAAAATTTTGAAAAATTGTGAAGATATGTCAATTTAGTCCAATAGTTGTGTTAAAGTAGTTAAAAACAAAAAAAAAAAAGTTTTCCGAAATCAGTTTACTATTACTGTAGCAGATTTAGGAGCGATTTTCATGCTATTATCCTAATGTTCCTGGATTGTTTGATTTCTCCGTTTGTAGTTTTGGTCTATTGGTATCATTTGTGGCGAACAAGTTGTTGGATCGTGGATTTGATGATACATCGAAGCAAATGCATAGGAGTACCGAGGATACATGCATATTTCTAAAGGATGTAGCAGACCACGTGTATCATATTATGGTGTACAACTACCAAGAGCTGCAGACCCATCTTAACTTTCAATTAGAGAGTAAGTTTCGTGGATGACAACGCATATCACTTAAACCTACCTTTAATTTGAAGATGCCCATCAGCACATATTTCTCGACTTGGCGGACACATCTGAGTGCGATGCTTTGGTAGAATTGGAACGCATTTTGGACAGCATGCCTCAAGCCCTCGTCTTAATGAAACGTGTTGCCAAATTGGAATCGAATATACGTTTTTTGACGTCACAGTATCGAGATGGTAGGTTACTACTTTTCCTCACTAAGAAACTCATTGACTTTTATCTTAGGTTTGCGTAGCCTCAGGAGAGATATCATGTTTGCGTGCTTGGGACTGTCAAGAAATTGTTATTATTTGTACCGGAAGGCTATTCGTTTATCGTTTAGTAGCTGTCTTCATATTGATGAGGTAGTCCATTCTTATTATTTAAATTTTTTTATTTTTGTAAATTAAATGTTTTTTGCTATTTTTAGTTGCCTGATTCTACAACTTATATAGAAGGAATTAAAAATATTATTGAAGAAAAGTTATTTGAAATTCCCAAAAGAGCCATTGAACGCTTAAAAAAAGTCGAAGAAAAAATTAAGATTCAGATGCAACGTGTCATTCCCGTTTTCCAGAGGGATTTAAGCAAAGGACAAGAGCTTTTTTTGGCCCAAGCAACCAAAGTGCGCAACGTTATTGACGCCGTTATAAGTGACATTCACTTGAACACCCTTCGCTCTTCCAAGACATATGACGATGTATATGAACGTTTCGGGCCGGATAGGAAAACTATTAGTTATTTCGTTTTTGCTTTAATTTTTACTGTAAGTTTAAAAATTTTTACTGATATACTTAACTTATAGTGATAAATCCCTTATTAAAAAAAAAAATTGGGAGGAGTCAATAATTGTATACTTTCATACAATTGCAGATAATTGTATACTTAATAGTTAAAACAAATTGATTGCTGCTGGATTCGGTGGTCTCATATACTTTGCCCTCTAAAAAAAATAATACTAATAATAATAATATATATTACAATTCAATATATATTTAACTATATAATTAAATTTTTTTTGAAGGTGGAGCTAACTCAAGGTCTAACCGGCTTAATTTCTCATTATTATTATTGCATATTATTGCACAAATATAGGTCGCCATTGTACAAAAATTAAAAAGTTTTGTAAAATATACAATATTATTTTTAACTAGCTGGATTAAAACCGGCTTTTGGAACGAGTTTTCGGAAAACAACACACTGTGCGCCGTATATTATGTTTGCTAAAGCCTCTTTTGCGCTAACGAATCTTATGCAAGAAAGGTATGAGTTTAATTTCTATTTACCGCCTTTTTTAGTTTTTATTTAGTTAATACATTTTATTTCAGTTCTGCCAAAATTAGGTCAACAGTTGTCGAAGAATACTTTGTATAAAAATGACCGCTTCATGTGAAATTTTGCAGAATTGGCCCGAGTTCAATTCCGACTCAAAACCAAAATATTTTATTTTTAGTTTACCTCCGGGTATAATAAGGAAAAAAGAGGATAAAATGGCAAAAAAAAAAAAAAAAAAAAAAAAAAAANAAAAAAAAACAGAAAAGAAAAACAACAAAAAAAGCCGTAAAACCCTTCGGCGATCGGGATTGGCCAACTGCACCGAGCCGGAGAGCGGGTATGCAGACGAAGCGAAGTTCAAGGGGAGCTTTGCAATCTGAGTCGGCTTAGCGGAGGCTGGGCGCCGGAGACGGTTTGTCAAGTTTGGGACCGGGAAAGAGGAGTTAAGCGTGCGTCCCGCTGGAGTCCGCAAGTTCAACACGTGTTGCCGCCATCGCAAGTGCTCCACGCCGCCGCTTAGTGCCACGCCCACGTCCGGTACCTCAGTGCATAGTTGCGCATATCACCCCGCTCGAAAGTGCTCCGCGCCGACGCCGATTTCCTCGTTGCCGTACGCCAGTGTCCGCGCAACCGCCACGTGCCACGCCCCACCACGTGCCCCTCCCATCGCGAGAGTCTAGCCAGGCAATACCCATATCCAGCACGCTCTGCCGCCGCTGTTCTGTACTGAGTGAGTAGAAGATTGGTTGGGAGTGCGGTTAGGTAGGAATAACCCCGATCGCTAGAGCATCCGACCAAATAAAACTGAAGTACTAGAATCTAAACTCTACTCTCGTCTCTACCTGTGCGTAGCCCGATCTGGCCCTGTAGTGAAGCTTACAACTGTGGTTTAACCCTTGTTTGCGTTTGCTCTGTAGCCCGATCCAGCCCTGTGTGTAGTTGTGTGCACTTTCTTGGGGTTTTTCGTTAGCCACGCCCACTAGCAGCCACCCAGGATCGCTCACTCGACCTAAGCTGGGATCAGGGTAGCCAATTTTCTCTCTGATCCTGTCCCACCCCAAATCGGTCCCAAATCAATACATTTTCTGTAAAAGAACCCTGGCCAGACTGAGACATATCCCAGCCCAGGACACTACCTTACATCATAATAAAAACAAGTAATTTGAAATAAGACATACTATATGAAACTACTTCAATACCTCTTAAGTCTAGAGGTCTGAGCGCTGGACAAACGTTTTTTATGCAAGAAAGGTCTGAGTTCAAATTCCGCAAAATAAATTTTTTTTTAATATTTTTTTTTTTCATATTTTTATTTAATTTTTTTCTTTCTTTTTTCAATTAATACATTTTATTTAAGTTCTGTCAAAGTCGGTTATGAAAGTCAATTTTTTTAATTTTTGTTATTTCTTGCTCACGCTCTTTCTGTACTGCAGATTTGGCGATCTCTGTTCTCTTACACACACACTTGCTTGTGCATCTCTAATACAATAAAAATTCATCTTTCATTAAGAAAATGTGGAAGCTATGATATGTGACAATCTACATCAATTAAGTAAAAGACGACATAACGTAGGGGTCTCGGCGCTGCGCTAACGATTTGTATGCAAGAAAGAATTGAGTTTAATTTCTATTTACTGGCTTTTTTAGTTTTTTTTTTAGTTAATACATTTTATTTCAGCTCTGCCAAAATTAGGTCAACAGTTGTCGAAGAATAGTTAGTATAAAAATGGCCGCTTAATGTGAAAGATAATGCCCAGTTGTCTAAGCGGGCGATGCATTTAAAATTTCTAGAATTGGCCCAAGTTCAATTCCAACACAAAACCAAAATATTTTATTATTAGTTTACCTCCGGGTATAATAAGGAAAAAAAAGGATAAAATGTCACAAAAAAAAAAAAAAAAAAACAGAAAAGAAAAGAAACCAAAATAAAAAGTTTTTCTAACCTTATTGCTAATATCTCCCATGTTTGTCATCCGATTTTACTTAAACTCAGAAAACGTCCGCAAATGCCTACTTATTTATTTTATCTATTTACTTAAGCCAAAAATCGCAACTATAGCTTACATAACTTTGCGATAGCTTTACATAATCCTTTCAAAGGATTTGAATGCTGCCACCAACTTTGGTAAGTCTGTTTACCTGTTTACACACACGGACAGACGGACATGGCTAAATCGACTCGGCTGGTGTCGGAGATTTCTCCTTCTGCCTGTTACACACTTATAATACCCTTGTACCCTATGGGTACCGGGTGCCCAAAAAGAACAAAATACTTAAAATGCGTACTGGTCTTAGAGAGGGATCGATCCCCAATTCACCTCGCTGACCAACGCGTTAACCAGCACGACCATAGACCGAGTTGTAACAAATCAATGCAGCTGTACGCTGCTTAGCGCATGTGCGCATGACTCTAAACATAGCGGCAGGTTGAGCGTAACACAAATAATGTAATGTAAACTGAACCCCCTGTGCGGGATCTCAGCATACCTTTAAATATAGCGGCCAAATGGGCCTAACACAAAACACTTGACTATATGTAATTTGAATCCATGCGTGGGATCCACGAATTCTGTGTTCACCCCTGTCGCACTAAAGAATGTATCCGATGTTAGGGTTAAACAAACCACTGCGTTGGTCTAGCGATAAGACTAGTTTAAGAATTTCACGACCGCTACGTAAGCGCGGACATTGAAATAAAGATTCCGTTTGAAATATCAACTCGAGAAATGTAGACGTTTGCTTTATTGGCAGCCTCTCTAACATTTTTGGTCCGTCGAGGCACTCTGTAACTTTCCCCCTTGTGGTAAGAGGTTAAGAGTTTTGAAACCGCAGCTAAGGTAGCGAAAATAAATATCTCTTGTTTCCCTCCACCCGTGGTAAGGAACAGAGAATATAATATAACAAAGCAAAAAGATACAAAAGAATCTTTTATGTTTTAAATAAAAAACACCTTAGTCTTGAAATAGAGCTAAAGGTTGTAGTGTTACCAAGTTAAAAGTGTGGTAAGGCGTTATATTTAATTAAAAGAAAAAACAACATGTAGCAGGATGGCAAACCTATATATAGTACTTACTTATATACTTACTTACATACTTATATAGTTACTTACCTACCTACTTATGTACTTATAATAACTTATTATCTATAATTACTTAAAACATAGACTTAATTTATAGTTAAGATAAATATAAACACATTGTGCAATACTAGAGACAATGTTAAGCTAACAGAGCTTTTAAGGCGCTCTCTTGACTCTCTCTCCTCTCTCGCTCTCATCGCTCTCTGAACCAAAACGGGGGTTGATGCAGATCGCAGAGAGAGCGAGGAGTCAGTCGAACGCAGCCAATAACCAAGAAAATAAGTGAAATAAAAAGTGAAATAATAAAAAGAATAAAACCTTAAACTAACTGTTGTTCGTCTACAAACAAAAAATCAAGATTATGTCAGATATTATTTTGGAAATTAGACAGTTGGAGGTAAAAGTAAGTTTAGACGAAAAAGGTGTTGCTAGGTTGGAAGAGCTACAAAAGCAGTTAATTGCAAATCATAGCTACTTGCTAAAGATCGGTATAGTCGATCATGAATATTTTAATTCTAAGCAGTATGATTTGATAATGATGGTATTGGGTCAAATTAAAATAAAATTTGAAAAAGTTGCAAAAAAGCCGGTAGAAGAAACTGCCCCCATTTCAAAACCTGAAAAGGTTAATATTGTTGAGACACGGGCAATTTCGGAAAAGCCATGTAGTAGCAAATCTATTGCTATAAAAGTAGAACAGGCTTTTTTAAATAATGTTGGGCAGCTAAGTAGTTATCTAGAAGAGACGTCTAGGCTTATTAATAGCAGTCCAGATTTTCTTAATATAAGGAAAAATAAGATAGACTTTTTATGGAACAAGGTATGTAACCTAATAGAACAAGTTAATTCACGTTTTGAAGGCTCAGTTTTTAAAGAAATTGTTAGCGAAGTAGAATTCGATAAGCAATATATAGAAACTGCCATAAAAAGTCGGCTCAGCTCGAATAAAAATCTTGCTGAAGTGTCGACGGTAAAGGTAAAGGTAGAGGAGTTGCCAACCCTGCCGAAAATTCAGATTCCCACGTTCTTCGGTGATTCCAAAGATTGGGATCTGTTTAATGAGCTCTTTACAGAGCTCATTCATACAAGAGAGGATCTTAGTCCGTCTCTCAAATTTAATTACCTGAAGTCAGCATTAAAAGGAGAAGCCAGGAATGTGGTAACTCATTTGTTGCTCGGCTCGGGAGAAAATTATGAAGCCACTTGGGAGTTTTTAACCGAGCGGTTTGAGAATAAACGGAAGATATTCTCGGAGCACATTAACATTAATGCCCAATTTAAATTTGGAATCCAATAGGCAAATAAAATCATTTATTGACACAATTAATGAGTCAATTTATATAATCAAATTAAAGGGAGAGTTATCTGAAGATGTGGATGCAATTTTTGCCCACATTATTCAAAGAAAATTTAACAAAGAATCCCTTAATTTATATAAAAGCCATGTCAAAAAGACAAAAGAAATACAGGCACTTTCTGATGTCATGGGCTTTTTGGAGCTAAGGCTCAATTCTATTTCCTCATTTTCACAGGAAAATAAACCTGTAAAGAGAATTATTAATAATAATATGAGTAAAACATATGTTAATAATTGTGTGCATTGTAACTTACCTGGACACTATTTAACTCAATGCCATAAATTTAAAAGGATGAACCCAGCAGAAAGGAATGACTGGGCAAACAAATTTCAGCTTTGTCTACGATGTCTTAGGCATTCATCGAATATAAAATGCACAAGCGAGCAGCTTTGTTTGTCTTGTCATAAACCTCACCACACGTTACTTCATTGTTTTACAAATAGAATTCAAGAAAAAGTGAATACGTGTAGAACAACAGAGCAAGCGTTGTTAGCCACAGCCCTGATTCAAGTAAAATCGAGGAATGGAGGCTTTGAGCAATTAAGGGCTTTGATTGACAGTTGATCTCAAAGTACCATTATTTCAGAGGAAGCTTTACAAATTCTGCAGTTACCTAAAATAAAAATGTACACAGAGATTAGTGTAGTTTCCTCATTCAAGAAATGCATTTCAAAGCATAAAGTAAAATTGGAAATTAAAACCAATAAAGATAAATTAATGGTAGATGCTATAGTTCATCCAAAATTAATGAAGGCACTACCAGTTCGGTCAATAAATATTGGCATGACAAAGTGGAGTAAATTCCGGCTTGCTGATTCTGAATTTAATAAACCAGGAAGAGTTGACATAATCATAGGAGCAGATTTGTATGCTCACATTTTTAAAAGTGGAGCTAAGAAAATAGATGGACTCCTAGGTCAAAATACCGAATTCGGTTGGATTGTGTCGGGCTGCACAAAATCAAAAGGCAACAACACGATAGTTGCAACCATAATCGAGTCTAAAGATTTGGAAAGATTTTGGGAATTAGAAAATGAGGACAACAATGATATTGAAACCGAAATTTGTGAAAACAATTTCATTAAAACTACCACTAAAGATTCAAGTGGTAGGTATATAGTTAGGATTCCATTTAAGGACGATACAGCCTTAGGGGAATCAAAACCACAAGCAATGGCACGGCTTATTAGCATGGAGGAGAAATTTCAGCGGAATGAAAAACTTAGAGATGCTAATAATGCGTTTAAGAGGGAATATATTGATCTTGGGCATATGGTGGAATCAAATAAGGAAGGAAAATATTACTTACCCCACCAAGCCGTTGTTAGGGATTCAAGTCTAATCACTAAATTAACCACTAAATTAAGGATAGTCTTTGATGCGTCGGCCAAAACTACTAACAACAAAAGCCTTAATGACATAATGTGGGTTGGACCTAGAGTTCAGAAAGAAATGTTTGATATTATTTTAAATTGGCGTAAATGGGAGTTTGCTATATCAGCGGAGATAGAAAAAATGTACCGCCAGATATATGTTAATGAAAAAGATCAAGCATTTCAATATATTTTTTGGAGAGACTCTCCTGAATCTAAAATAAAATCTTATAAATTAAAAACCGTTACGTATGGTACGGCATCGGCTCCATATTTAGCTACTAGGGTTCTGGTAGATATAGCTGATAATTGTAAAAATGAAGAAATTGGAAAAATAATTAAAAATGACTTATACATGGATGATCTCATGACAGGAGCCCATTCAGTAGAAAACGCCATACATATAATTGAGCAAATTTCTAACGAATTCGTAAAAGTTAACCTAAACTTAGGGAAATGGATTTCCAATAAACCAGAGATATTAAGAGTGGTAGAAAATACAGGTGACAATAAAATAATAAGCATCAAAGATAATGAGTTCGTCAAAACTTTAGGACTTCAATGGGAACCCCAAAAAGATGAATTTAAATTTACCGTGAATTTAGGGATTTCAAGAAAGGAAAATAAACGAACGGTACTGTCCGCATTATCAAAAATCTATGACCCTTTAGGATGGTTGGCCCCAGTAACCATTATAGGAAAGCTTTTTGTGCAGAAACTTTGGTTGTCTGAAAATGGCTGGGATCAGGAGTTATCAAATGATGATGCTTATGAATGGAAAGTTTATAAAGAAAAGTTAATATTATTAGAAGAAATAAGAATACGGAGATGGATTCAATGCAAATTTAATTCAATTATTGAACTGCACGGGTTTGCCGACGCGTCCGAATAAGCATATGCTGCAGTAGTATATGCAAAAATGGGAAGATTGGTCACAATAGTAGCCAGTAAAAGCAGAGTAAACCGAAATCAAAATAGGAAAACTATTCCAAAACTAGAGCTGTGTGCAGCTCATCTTCTGAGTAAACCTAATCAAAAAATTAAAGAATCTATTGTTAATGCGGAGTGATTCTACCATAACTTTGGCTTGGATTAGAAGTGGCCAAAGCAAAGTTAAATTTATTAAGCATAGGACAGATGACATTCGGAGATATACAGAAGTAGAATGGAATCACGTCAAATCCGAGGATAATCCAGCGGACGTAGCGTCTAGGGGGATTTCTGCCAGTGAATTGATCAATTCTGATATTTGGTGGAATAGGCCAAATTGGTTAAAAGAGTCAAAACAGAATTGGCCGCCTCAATCAAATGCTGAGGAGGAAACAAACAACTCGGAAAGGAAGGGATTGAGTGGCATTTTATTCCCCCGGGCATGGGAGGCCGGCGTAAAATCTATGAAATACCATCTAAAATGAGTTATTGGAGATAGGAAATTGACATACGAAGAGATGTCAACCTTGCTAAGCCAAATAGAAGGAGTATTGAACTCGCGCCCCCTATATCTATCAGATAATGATATAGAGGACAATGAAGTTCTTACAGCTGGACACTTTCTGATAGGACGACCACCTTTGGATGTAATTGAACCTATAAGTGAGAGTGAGAAAATATGAAAATTTAGATAGGAGGAAATTGATTCAAAAAATTGAAAGAGATGTTTGGATAAAATGGAAAGAGGACTATTTGCATACCGAACAACAGAGGTATAAATGGAAAAAGGGTATTCCTAATATAGAAAAAGGACAAGTAGTTCTAATAAAAGATGAAAATTGTCATCCATCGAGATGGCCGCTAGGAAAAAAAAAGAAGTGCATAAAGGTAAGGATGAGAAAGTTCGGGTAGTGAAAGTAAAAATGCAAGATGCATGCATTTCTCGGCCGATTAGTAAAATTTGCCCTCTTATAGGAATAAATGCTGCCGAAAATAATGAAGAATAATCCAAACCGAAAAGGGTAACTAGGAATGGATCTAAGATACCTAAGTTGGGGTTAATAAGTAATGAGTATACTAATGTTGATGCTATTTTGTCAGCTATCGAACGCAGCGCTCACATCAGAAAATAAGCCAAAGTATAAAATTGAAACAATGAATAAGACATCAGCCATATATGTAAGGTGGTAACGTCGGTATAAGTTGGCAGCCCGTACTACTATCGATATAAGCTGTATATTCACGGGTAAGCACCGATAGTCCAGAACTAGCAGAAGAGGTCGTCACTAACAAGAAGTTGCAGCAGCGAGAGCGTATATCAGTCAGCCGAAAAGTCATATTAAAAGTCGTATAACAAGTTGTTATATTTGTCGCGCCAAATAAATTGTTAATCGTTCATTATATTCTACTAGCGGACCCGGCGAACTTTGTCTCGCCCTAATTCGACGCCATTATATAACCCCAGGGTAATAGTCAAACACTGCATTTCTTTATTTAGTATAGAGCGATATGATATACTATGTTTTTTGCCAGATGATGCAACAGCCAACGCAATTTGAGATCTTGATCGAATCGTTGCCAGAATCAACGAAATGACAAATGTCTTGCCTGTCCCACCAG
>VNJO01007578.1:0-19703 GCA_008042535.1 Drosophila tani
GCGTCCCCAACATAATTTTTTTACCCAAATGTATGTTGAAGCACCCCCTATCTATGGTTTTTTTTTTTTAATTTTTTTGGAATGGGCCCGTATAATAGAAAATTACCGTAGAATCACCTTTTCCGCTTTTCGTGATTTTCGTGCGATAGTTGGAAAAAGCAACGTAGTGGAGAAATACCCTTAAACAGCTTGAGCTTAACAACTTTTGTTCTACCACTTTTTGCTTTTCCCCCGAGTTTGGCGGAAAAACAGCTAAAAAAGCTAGATTTCCCGCGCCCATAACTTCTTAATGATTAAAGCTACAGAAATTGCTATATGTCATTAGAAAGGTATTTTGAAATGATAATAGCTTTGCCTTGACATAATTTGTTTTAATATAATATTTAAGAATTTATAATTAATATTAATTATTTTCTTATGTTTTTGAAATTTTTTCAAAAATGTCTAACTATTTTGATTGAATTGAATGAATTACAAATAATTAAACTAGTTTCGTTTTCGGCACAAAGCTGTAAAATACCTACCCTTGAAACTAAAGAGCAGCGTGTCGAATTAGAAATTAGTTGAATTATTTGTAAATTAATTTTGATAACGTTATGATTAATCGTCACAATATTTGATATCAGAAACTTTTGGAGTTGAAGGTGCCATCGTCACTTTATCTCACCTCATTAAGAGGTGTTCTTGTGTGATAAAATTAAAACTGTAATTCTAAAAACGTAAAAAACAGCTACTATATCTCGAAACCTATAGAAAGTTGAGTTGAAAAAAAGTTGATTTGAAAGCGACAGACAGAGTAGAAAATAACATTTTTTCGAAAAATGCTGCCATTTTAATCAAAATCTTTATTGGCAAATTTATTGTAAGTTTGTCAATGGGAGGCGATTGCGTTAGCGGCGTTTGAATTCAGTTATTTACAAGCACAGCCAGTTTATACTCTGTTTTCAGACAAACCTTAACGAAGATTTCTAGGCAGTTAATTTGAAAATGTTACTTACTAATATTTCTTGATAATGTACTTTGTACGACTCAAAAATATAAAGTGGGTTTTTTTCTTATTTATTTTGAAAAATTGTCGCTCCCGACACTTTTTTCCATCATAGTTATTTATGCAGCTTTAAACTTTTTTAGTAATTAGACTTACTTAAATGGTTTGTTAGTATATTTAAAAGATTTTTACTTTTTCAACTTTAGTCACAAACTTAAAGGTAGAATATTTAAAATATTCGGTTCTTTTCCACTTTAGTCAGAAAAATAAAAAAACAGTTTAAAAAAGTCAGAAAGCTACAGTCGAGTGTGACCGACTGTAATATATCCGGTACCCAAAGCATTGTGCGTGAAATTAAATAGCACACGGACATGGAAAAAACAAAATGTTGACAAATGAAGGCAAATGTTGCTAGGAACATGTTGAGCAACATTCAACAAAGTCAAATGATGCTAGGAACATGTTGAGCAACGTTCAATAAAGACCAATTTTACAGCTGTACGCAGCTGCATTACGAATTAATACTGCGCCCAAAAGCACGCAACACTTTTTTCGCTACTGCCTTTGTGGCCGCTCAGAAGAAGAAGCATACACAGAAACTTTATTGTTTAATAACTTCCGTGTTTATCATCTGATTTTACTCAAATTTTCAGAAAACGTCCGCAAATGCCTACTTACTTATTTTATTTATTTACTATAAGCAAAAAATTACGACTATAGCTGATCAAGAATATATATACTTTATAGGGTCGGAGATGCCTCCTTCTGCCTGTTACCTACTATACATTCTCGGTTGGCACTAACTTATAATACCCTTGTACCCTATGGGTACCGGGTGACTTGCACAGTGTAAGATTTAGCCAAAGCATTGGTCCTATTAAATTGACCGCAACTGTACAAACAAACACATGACGTTGTTTCCCTCTGAGTAACCCGCCGCAGATGCTATTGCTAAGCCCGAGAGAAAGACAAGATTTTTTTCTGTCAAGGGTGAAGCGAGGGTGTGTTTTGTGAGCTACACTAACACAATTACACCGATATGCATCCGCAGCCTCAAGTCGGCAGCGCAGAAGCCTACGTTGGTGGTGGTTGGTCAGACAGTTGTGACGTCAGCGCCATAGCAAAGTAGAAAAGTTGAAAAACCAGATGTAGAAGAAGCCGTAAACTCTATTAGCTCGACCACAACACAAATCAGTTTTCGGTGGTGCTCGCTCTCGGAAGGTCCGACAAACGGATTTTAGAAAAACGTGAGATGGCGGTGCATTTAATGAAATTGAAAAAAAACGGCTTGGCTTGACTTACGGCTAAATAGATTTCACTTGCACAAAATATAAATATTCAGACTTCTTGGAGTAAAGTTATAGTTACGTAAAGTTAAAGTAAAACCATCTCATCCACTTTATAATGGACGCGACCTCACCCATCCCCGTTGTCTTTGAAAACGGTACAATGCTGGGATCGATGGGACAAGAGCGCTCTGTCTCAAGGTCTCAAGTTCATATTCCGAGTTCCGAGTTGCCGCTTGTCATACCGGAAATTGTGATTAATTCAAGCCAGAATATCAACAGTCTTCGCAGTCGTACGCTAAGATGCAGTCGCCATGATATCTCAAAGCCGCAAGGCCCCGATATCGTACGACAAACCTTACCAAAAGAGGAAGTATGCGTAGAACATGCATCGCTTCTGGATACCCAACAGGAAGGACTCAAAGAGGAGTTTGAGTTCGAGCATTTTATTTTAGACCGCACTACCTCAGAGAGTAACGTACGCGAGTTCAGTACCTGCAGCGAGCAACCGCCTTGCTTCCAGATGTCGCCGTCGCCGGTCCTGGCACCCGAGATGTTGAACTCGACCTGCAGTTCACGGTCTGACTCGGAGTCCAGGTGGAGCCGTAAGACTCATAAGGCCAAAACTAAGCGCACCTCTACCGTCCTCGCCATCCACGCAACTTCAGCTCCGACTGCGCCAAATGGATATCCTCCCCAATACACAGCCATTTTGCTGGACCCCCACCATCGCCCTGACGAAAATGCGCTACTTACGAATGAACATACGACAGGGGCGGGAGTCGCAGCGCCATTTTTGTCCGGTATCTCTGCGACTGGAACCGACACGTCCAGATATTTGCATTATCACCAGTACTGTCAATCGAGACCCATAATTGGCAGCTTGGGACTCGAGCTGACGCATCAGCATCAGCATCGTCTTGCCCACCGTGAACTCAGGTAGCCTAAAGTAAATTCCTATTTATCCCTTTTGTGACGGTTACCTAGGATGAATGTAGAGATTTTCGCGTTGTAACAAACTGGCTGTGACAAGCACTGAAAAAAATTCAACTAATTGTATATATATACATATGTACATACATATAACTATTATAATTATTCAGAAAAACATACAATTTTGTATTAGAAGTTAGAATTTTAATACAAGTATTTTTGGCTACAAAATTTGTTTAAAAAAGCCTGATTAAGAATTAGAATTTTAATACAAGTATACTTACACATATGTATGTATGTACTTGTATCATAATTTTAAAACGTAATCCGATTTTTTTTTTAGAAAAATGTGTTACTGAATAATTATAATAGTAATATATATATATATATAATATATAATAATTTGCATTTTTTCAGTACTTATCGCATTAAATGACACATTTTTATAGTATATAGTGAGCGTATAAATCATTAATAACACAGGCCAATAAAAGTTGAACAAAATTATAGTGCCAATGAAAGCCGAATCTGATAGAATTTTGTCCGTTGAATCCGAATCTGTACATGAAAATATTGGATTGGCTCTAGTTTTTGAGCAATTTTGATTTTTAAAAAGTGAATTTTTGGGATATTTCAAAAGTCTGTAAAATAATAATTTGGCACAATAAAACAGTTCGAGGTGGACGAAATTAAAGCTTAAACATTGCAATCATTGAAAATCGATTCTATTTGGTAAAATTGAAAAATATTTGTATAACATTTACCTACACATTTTACATTTTACATGTAGAATTTTAAATGTTCATATAAATTGACCGAACTTTCTATGGCAGCTATATGATATAGTTGTCTGATCCTAATGAAATTAAAACCGTAATTTTAACATAAGCAACCGCTATATCTCAAAATTTATAGAAATACGCTGAAAAACAAAGAAGTTACAATTTCTTTTACATTAAATTTAAAAATATATTTGTATACTTTATGGTGTCTGAGATGCAAATATCATGGCAAAATTATAATACCCTCAACCAGGGTATAAAAACAAAATAAAATATTTAAAATTTTGTTGGGCGATTTTAAAGTTGATTGCCTTTGGGCATATGTATATATTTCTACATCTATTTTGACATATATTGTATGTATGTATGTAAAAATATGTATATGGTATGTATATGGGATTATTGCTACTAAAAGCTAGTACATACTAACATTAACGAAAAAATTCCATAAGCGAAAAATTGCATATAAAAATTCTTCGGTAAGCCGAAGTTTGCATACCCTTGCAGTCTGCAAATAAATCATTGAAAATCAATCCATTTTGGTTAACTTAAAAGAAAGACTCGGCTGGTGATGCTGATCAAGAATATATATATTTAAGGGGTCGGAGATGCTTCCTTCACTGCGTTGCAAACTTTTGGTCAAAATTTTAATACCCTGCAAGGGTATAAAAAAGAACGAAAAGAGCAAGAATAAGAATTTTGTGGTATTTCGTTTGGTTGGGTACTAAGATGATCGGAATTCTGTGAGCGAAACGGGTAAAACGGTTAGCAGATCGCACCAATAAACAGCTGTGATTCCGTAAGCGAAATATATATATTGAAAATTATTTTATTGGCGGCGATTACTTTGGCGCCACAATTATTTGCCTTCAACTCCATTACATTAATAATACGCCCAATCAAATGCGTTTGAATTAATTTCACTTTGTAAAGTTTTTTTTATTAAGTTTACTACAAAACACAGCTGGAAGTACAAGTCAGTATGACCGATTTTGTCAATTTTCTTTATTTTCTTTGGTCACGCTGGTTACCGAACGAAATAAATCACGGAATTCCGTAAGTGATTTTGGTTGATGTTGGTACTAGCCCTAATTTTTATGGGTAATATCTCGAGAAAGCGAATTTGCAGAGATATGTTTTATATGCCAAAATTTGAGGTTTTTTAATGGCTGTATTAAGTGACTGTCAAAATTGTTAAACCAGGTTTTTTTTTAATATTATAGAAACTTAAAAAAAAAGTGTGTCAAGCACGACAGAAGTCAAATTTCTAGTATTTTGAGACCATGTTCTTACAGCAATATTTTTTGGTGTTGCATTCAGAACAGTTAACCATTTGTGTAACGAAAATTCCCGTTTGGTTCTAATTCTTATACCATAAGTTCACAATGTAAATCAGTGGAGCATTTGTGTTACATACAATATTGTTTGGATCTAGTTCTGATACCATTGGGTCAAGCGCGCTCCAAGACTAAACATAAAAGGAAAAGAGGCAAAAATAAACAATAAAAATATGTATGCCGCGGCCGCTGAAACGATAAACGATGGTTTAAATTCACTATAACCGTTATAGTATTTTCGTGACGATTCTGAACGGGCTTTACTCCGTCCCCGAAAATCAATTACACGCCAAAAGAGGTTTCACTTCAAAAATTGATTTTACTTATAAATGCAGTTTATTAGTTTGTAAAATAGGTAAATTTCTTTTAGTTGGGCCTCTTTCAAACAATAAAAAAAAAACCATAGATAGGGGGTGTTTCTACGTACATTTGGGTATAAAAATTATGTTGGGGCGCTCTTAGTTTAGTCGCAATCCATCTTTGAAGTTTAGCTTAATTTCCATACAAAATACGCATTGCGTGTTTGCACACTGACAAATTATGAATACACAAAATCGAAGCGCCTGTCTGTTATTTTACGTTGTCAAATTTTTGTTTTATTTATATTTCACGCATGAATGTATTCAAAGTGTAGTCCAGGCCTAATAGACAATTTTCCCAAAATACGAAAAAAAAAACAAGTCCGAATACTACAGTCGAGTCTGCTCGAGATACACGATACCCAAACTTTCACTTCCCGAACAAGCACTGTGTCGAATTAGAGCAATCGTTTATTAAAAAAAACTAAGGGCAATGAAAATTTAAGCTTAATTTCCGAATACTCGACGACGCACCAGCACTCGCTCGATCGGAGCCAACGATTGAAAGCCAATGGCTCTTATTTTCGCACGCATTTGTTTGCAGCACTGTATTCTTAAAGTAATGCCGCTTTTTAAAAAAAAAGTGTTGAAGATATATTGTGCGACAACTGCCGCGAATGCCGGGTATGTGTTGTTTTTGGCAGAATCAAATCCCGCTCACTTCAAAGAATTGTTTTTGTCAGATCAACTCGGCTGTTGATACTGATCAAGATTATATATATTCTTAGGGGTTGACGATTTCTCCTTCTGCCGGATAAATACATTGTCAGTTGGCACTAATTAAGTCTGTGTCTATTTAGGTCTGCGTTGCTTAAATTCAAAAAATAGTCCACATGATATTGTACTTACTAAAATTGAGAACGTTTAAACGGTTATTATCTCAGTGTTTATAAAAGCCGACTTCGACATCAATTTTGAAATTTTTAAAGACTGAAAGGTTTTTTCTAACCTAACAGACACCGTATTTTTTTTCATTTGTGTGAGTTTTAATTTCGCTGCAAATATGTACCTAAAACATTATTATCGAAAATACATACAAAATAATGTGCATAATCTATTTGTTTATTTTTTATAAGTATGTTGCCGATTTACGACTACTTGGATTTACGAACACAAAGGTACAGTCCTTAACCTGTCTCGATTGGGAAAATATTTGTTTATCTAAAAAAATGTTTGGCAAGGTTCTAAAAAGTCTCATAACAATAATACAATGTGCTTGAAAATACAGCTGTCTACCTGTGGACGTCTATTTACATTGATAGCAAAACAATACATGCACACCAAATTCGGCCAGGTAGAACCAGAATCCATAAGTAATGCATATATCTGTATCTTCTTTTTTGCAGGACCCTTTTGGATGTTGCAGTGACGCTGCCCGAGAATAACGCAATTATACCTTTAGCCTGCAATAATTTACCGGTAATATCAAGGTCCACTGCAAACTTAAATACAAGGTATAGCTTACGAAAGTGGTTCTCTCGCCCTTCGCTGCCTTTCGTAATCGGTATTTTTGCTCTTGGCGGGGTAGCATGCACCCTTGGAGGCATTGTGCTAGGCAGCACTGGTTTAATAGAGCACTCCACTCAATACTTAAGCGCGGCTCTCCTTATGATTGGAATTGGAGTTTCATTATTGGTAATTTCTGGAGCTATTTGGCGACTGAGTTTGCCAGACGATATCGATGAATGTCCTTGCTCCAGACGTATGGAAAGCTGCCGCAATTGCAATAGTCCACAGTGCAACAATCGGCTATTAACGGGGAGTTACATATATCCAGAGTTCCATCATCGACCACCACCACCATCATATCTGACTTCGATCAACGAGTACGCGTTTTTCTACCACCACGCTCCCCATTTCTCAACTTCGACAGCAGCCTTCGTAGGAATTAACACTCCACCGCCGATGTATCATTCAACGTACTCCCTTAAGTAAGCGTAACATGCTATTTTAGCTTAAACAAGGATTTTACTACTGAAATTACAGTATTTCAGCTCCTGTTAACTGTTCATCTAGGTTCTCCTTGTCGCAGGCAAGCGAGGACTCCACGGATAATCAACTTGCAACCGCTACCTCCAGGGCGGCTATCAGCCAAACAACATTCAAGGAGGAAACTATTTAACTGATCCTGGAGGCTGCGAGGGACAGAAGTGCAAGCTCTATATTGAGAAGCTGAACTTGATTAGGCAGCAGTACAGTATATAAGTCACTTTATCGCATGAAAGATCCGAATTATAAAACTAATGAAAAGTCTCATTAGACTTAAATTCTCACGTAAATTTCGTAGACTTAGTGGGCGTACTCGCTTACTTGGAAGACAGTAGAGAAAAATACAAATACAATTAATTCAATTTTATGTTTTGCACACGTCGAGAGCGCAATTGGAGTGCTATTGGACTGATCTAATATGGACTGAGCGTTTTTGCCCTTCCTAGCAAAGAGGACTTTTATATAAAGTCCGCCATTTGTCCTAAAATACTAATTAGGCTTATTTTAAGAATTGACTGATATACAATATAAATAAACAGAACCTTTAAAAAATCGCATTGCTTTTGAAATTGTACTACTACAGTCTGTCTGTCTGTCCGTATGAAACCACAAATCTCAGAGACTATCACTGTGGACAACAGTCTACTTAGTGACGATGAACGACGAACGTTATAATCTCGGAGTCGCACAGTGGAGTATTGGACCCGAAAAGTGGCGATTAGTTTAAAAAACGATTTTTGCGTTTGATACATTTGATTGTATTCTTTTGTTAATATGTACATAAAATTCTGCATTTAACCGTATATAAGATTTTCTCCTCATCGGTTGTCAAAGTTGCAATATATTTTCGGTGTCTTTAAAAATGTAAAAGAAAATCCCTTCATTTGAGTTATGCATTCTCTAAGATAATATATTTAACTATTTTTTAAATATTTTTTTAACATTGTTACTTTCAATTTTATAATTAAAATTTCTAAAAATTTCACATTTTTTAACTTTAGGTAGAGAAAAAGGAATGCGTCACGCGGTCCAATGCGAAAATTTAAATGAGGTGTTATTCCTTAAATATTCAGCTTAACTGCCTCATTAACACAACTTTGCACAATTTTGCACAAATTTGTGAAAATCAAATTTTAGTAGATATACTGATAGCGCGCACACCACAATCGCGGGCGTTGCGCTGCCAGCTGAGTTTCTAAAACCCGCCGATGTGATACTGGCGCTCATGAGACTACTTCAACCAAAAAGCGATTCATTTCGTGAAGATTGAACAAACAAAGATCTCAAAAAAACCGAAATTAAATAAATAAATAACATCTTACGTAAAATTAAAAATATTATGGGTAAGACTAAAAATATCAATTAAAAAACCGTTTTTTGTTTTTGTAGTATTTTTTCTCAACATTTTTTGAGTTTTTATAAAATTTATAAAGTCAACGTTAATAAGATCTTGGGAGATTTTTAGGTCTGTATATATACATAAATTACAAAAAATAATCAAAAAAAAATTAGATATTTTTAGTTAAAAAAAAATAAATTTAACTATTTTTTATATGGCAGCTATAAGATATAATGGTCCGATTTTTAGCAATTTTTTAAATAATTTGGAACTTTTTACCTCAAATTTTGGTTTAAAAATTCTAAAAAAAAAAGGTATACCAAAACAAATTGTGAGGTATCCCTCACACAGGTCCCACCAACCGCGGCCGTTGTAAACATTTGAATGTATAATTAAGAGTAGCATGTAAGTTAGGATTAAGCTAGGCTAGGATGAAAAATGAAAGACCCACGAAGGGCACATGTAAATATTAGTTAGGAACGTAGGTTAAGGCCCGTTAGGGCTCATAGAGAGGTACGTGGCCCGCTGCCTAATCAACGGCCACAGCACCAAAGCATCACGCCCGCAACATCACGCCCGCAACATCACGCTCGCAACATCACGCTCGCAACATCACGCTCGCAACATCACGCTCGCAACATCGCGCCCGCAACATCAAGCCCGCACATTTCAGTACAGAGCCGGCAGAGCCAACCAAACCGGCAGAGCCAATCCAACCGGCAGAGCCAACCAAACCGGCAGAGCCAACGGCTGCGGCAGACGACACCGGCAGAGTGAACGACACGCCGGCAGAGTGAAGATAATCCCGACAAAATGTTCTTTCATAGCCCCTGGCGGAGCCACATACCCCCCACGTGTTACGGCCTTCTACTCCTCCCAGGGGCTGGACGACCGACTCCCGGCCCTCTTGGACCTGGGACGCCGGCACCCGGTTGACGGGGCCGACTCTTCCGGATTGGCTCCGGTAATGGTAATGTTGAAAAAATATCGAAATTTGTAAATGTTGTACATTTTACATTTTACATGTAGAATTTTACATTTTCATATAAATCTACCGATCGCTTCTATGGCAGCTATATGATATAGATGTCCGATCTTGAAATTAAAACCGTAATTCTAAAACCGTTAAAAACTGCTATATCTCGAAATTAATAAAAATACTTTGAAAACAGAGAACTTAATTTTTTTTATGCCCTTGCAAAGGGTATTATAATTTTGACCAGATGTTTGCAACGCAGTGAAGGAGGCATCTCCACCCCATAAAGTATATATATTCTTGATCAGCATCACCAGCCGAGTCGATCTAGCCATGTCCGTCTGTCTGTCTGTCCGTCTGTCGGTTTCTACGCGAACTAGTCTCTCAGTTTTTGAGCTATCGAGCTGAAATTTTCAGCATAGTCTTATTTCTTTAGCACGCAGTATATATGTCGGATCGACCGAAATCGGACTACTATATCCTATAGCTGCCATTGAAATGATGGCGAAATTAATAGAAATTAAATTAGAATACTTAATTTCTTTTTTTGGTTGGTTGCAACGAAGTGCATCGGGGTCCGATAGTTATCTATATATAAAAAAAAGTGTACATTTTTATTGTCACTCCATAACTCGAGAACGGCTCTACCGATTGCCATACAATTTTTAGGGAAGGTGCAGGGAGGAGTGATGATGATTAGTTGATTTTGAAATCCAAAATCGGTCCAGACATTCTCGCGTTATGATTTTTTTCCTGAAAAAAACCAACATTTAAAAAAAAAAGTTTAAATTCCGGATCGACTTAACGAAAAAAATCTATCCAATCTAATACGCAAACTCATACATACACACATTCATTTGATTGACAGCATGCAAATGTCAAACAGACCTGTTGAAATGCACATGTTTGCCAATCAGTTTCTTTCACTCTTGGATTCTGATACAGCCGGTCATACATCAGCTGCTTTCCAATTGGAATTTTATTACAAGTGATTTTTTTTTTTAGTTTCATAAATTTTGGTAAGTATTGATAATTAAAAATAAGATTTTAAGTGTGTTCAGTGCAAAAAATGTGTTTGGATTCAAGAAAACATAGTGAAAAGTGATTTTTTTTCCAAAATTTCATCATATTGCATGATCCATTTAGCGTGTACTCAATATCGAATTCGTTCGTAATGTGTACATTGTTGTTACTGTGTACGGTGCTTTTTTTACATCCCATTTCAATAATGGATGATCCAATACGATGAAATTGAATATAATTGAATTTTGGAAAACACTATTTCACTATTGGAGAGCATGCGAGACGATTTAATGCACTAACAATTGATGAAGTTGCCATTGTAATTGTTGAAGACCAGTTTCAATCTCGCGATATTGTGCTACATCGAAGAAATTATGAATTTCGGCGTGTTTCAGAGCTTCACCGCAGCTATGATGCATTACAATATCCATTATTGTACTGAAAAGGTGACGACGGCTATCACATCAATATACGAATGATAGATTCACAAAGCGGTAAAATATATATGAATTCAATTTAATATGTATCTATTTCAAAACAAGAGGACATGATTGTAATTTTCTGATAATGTATACTTCATAGGTCGTGACGTAGAAAAAACGGTTAGTGGGTTGAATTATTATTCATATGGATTCATGATTCGCCAACAAGAAGACAATTTTATTATGCGATGTGGCAAACTTTTCCACCAATACGCTGTTGACATGTATGCGAAAATTGTAGCAGAACGCCTTAATTACCTTCGATTCAATCAAGCAAAATTGCGATCGGAAGAATACATACAGTTGCGAGATGCAATAGTTAATGATGGCAATGTTAATGATATCGGACGTTTAACATATGTTGGCAGTCCGCGCCACATGCACGAATATACGCAAGATGCAATGTCATACGTTCACAAATATTCATAACATTCCACACTGGGCTGAAATAAAAAACAATTTATTTGATGGTCAGAATCCAACAGATCGACACGATATAACAGCACGTGTATTTCGACAGAAAGTAAAAGCAGAGATGGATTTGATTATCAAATTATCGAATTTTTGGAGAGGTGAGTTGCATTGAATGGCAAAAAGAGGGATGCCACACGCGCACATCTTGATATGGCTGGCTGACATTATATCATCTGAAATTCCAGATGAAATCAGCGATCCAGAATTATTTAAAGTTGTCACGAAAAAAATGAATCATGGCCCTTGCGGTCAAATAAATATGAATTCACCATGCATGGTCGATGGAAAAGGTTCAAAACGGTATCCAAGAGCATTAAGTTCGGATACAATTACAATTACAAAACGGTATCCAAGAGCATTAAGTTCGGATACAATTACAGGTGACGACGGATACCCGTTGTACCGACGTCGGTCACCGGAGGATAATGGCTAAACAATAACAATTAAAATACGTAATCAAGACATTGATGTTGATAATCGTTGGATTGTGCCTTATTCTCCACTATTGTCAAAAGAATTTCAGGCTCACATAAATGTTGAGTACTGTAATTCTGTGATGTCGATTAAATACATTTGCAAATATGTGAATAAAGGCAGTGATATGGCTGTTTTTGGAGTAGCTGGTGATAATAGCAATGATGAAATCGATCAATATCAAATAGGGCGCTACATTAGTACTAATAAAGCTCTTTGGAGAATTAATTCATTTCCAATTCATGAGCGATATCCTGCTGTTGCTCATTTGGCTGTTCATCTTGAAAACGGCCATCGTGAAAATGATGCGCATTGGGATTTAACGCTTCACGATGCTTCGATAGCTTCTTCTCCACATCAATTACGTATGTTATATTCCATAATAATATCAACATGTCTTCATCAAATTCACTTGAATTGTGGAATAAATATAAAGATGGTAGAAGACTATTTGATTCGAATGAATCACAGAAGAAATGATTTGCTGATTTCATTGGAAGTGTATAATGAGGCATTGTTAGCGATTGAAGATATGTGCCTTACGATTGCAAATAAAGCATTGGGGCAATTAGGTTTGTCATCGTCCAATGCATGATTTATTTGATCGAAAATTGCAACGTGAACAACAGTATGATCCCAATGAATTCCGAACATTTGTGAATTTAAATATTCCCAAATTAAATGACCATCAAAAACATGTCTATGATACCATCATGCAATCTGTACAAAATGAAGTCGGTGGATTATATTTTTTGGATGCGCCTGGTGGTATGGGAAAAACATTTGTGAAATCACTGATTTTGGCAGGCAATTAATCGGAACGAAAAATTGCATTGGAACTTACTTATTCGGGAATCGCTGCTACTCTATTGCACACTCTGCATTGAAATTGCCGTTGAATGTGCAGGTGAGCTTATTTTTATTGATTATTCACTTTAAAATGTAATAGATATTAATTATTAATTATTCTCAAATTAACAGGTGAACGTGCAATATTTCAAGAAATTCTGCGATGGTAAAAGTTTTGCAACAAGCAGCAATTATTCCATTGGATGAATGAACAATGACGCATAAAAAATCGCTGGAAGCATTACACCGTACAATGCAAGATCTACGTCAGAATCAAGAAATTTTTGGTGGAGCATTGATATTATTGTCAGGCGATTTTCGTCAAATATTGCCTGTGGTCCCACGATCAACACCGGCGGATGAGATCAACGCATGTTTAAAGTCTTCTCTTCTGTGGCGACATGTGCAAAAATGGACATTTAAAATAAATATGCGCGTTCAATTGCACAACGACCAATCTGCAGATCGGTTCTCGAAGCAATTGTTAGATATTGGAAATAGCAAAGTTGGAGTCGATACGAGCCCCGACCACTAATAATTCGTACGGCAAGCTTATTTACTCGTTTAAAATGTTTAGCAAACGATATTGTCTATAATAAGGTACATCCCACATAAAAATAATTTTTAACAGAATGATAATTTTATTCTCTTAACATTAAAACAAAAAAATTGTGTTGTATTTCAACAACAACAATTATATTAATACGATGGCACATTCAACTCCAAAAATTTCTGACACCAAATTTTGTGACGATTACTAGTTATTTAAACAAACATATTTAAAAAGTTTTCAATTAGTTTCAAAATCGGCACGCTGCCTATTTTGCCTTTTTAAATTTTTCAGCTAAGTGCCGATCTTGAAACTAATTGAAAACTTTTTAAATATGTTTGTTTAAATAACTATTAATCGTCACAAAATTTGGTATCAGAAATTTTTGGAGTTGAAATTTATGGAGTTGAATCGTCACTTTAATCTCACCTCGTTAGGAGGTGTTTTTATTTGATATCAGACGTTTTTTAAATGACATATGTATGTAAATACATAGGTCTTCCATTGTTGTTATAAGTTTTTGTTTGAAACTCAAATGGGAAAAATTAACAAATAAAATTCATATAAAAAGTTAGCTATATGGGCTCATTGCTACTAATTCTAATGAGAAAGCAAATTTTCGGAGATATGTGTTGTACCCCGAAATATCTTAAGGGCAATACGGCCTGAAGTTACCATAAAAATCGTAAAAGCCATTAAAAAAAAATGTTAATCTTAAAAACAAAATTATTTGAATTCCAAATTCTTAATTATAATATTTAGAACATTTTTGTCAGGGCAAAGAAATTATCATATCAAAATACTTTTCCAACGACATATAGCACGTTTCTGTAACTTTAGTCGTTCAGAAGTTATGGGCGCGAGAAATTTCCTGTTTTCCCGCCAAAGTAGTAGAAAAAAATAAAAATTAGATTAAATAAAAAAAAAAAAAAAAAAACGATTTCTTTTAAATTTAAATTATATTAATTTTTTTTTATGTTTTTAAATTTTATTGCATTGTACACGTCTCTATATGACTCTACATGAGTTTTTACATAAATGTATGTATAGTGCATGTAAAAGGTTAGGTATACGGGATCTTTGCTACTAATTTTAATGAGTAATATCTCGAGAAAACGAATTTTCCGAGATATGTTGAGCAATCTCAAGGGCTCTATGGCCTTGAGTGACTATCAAAATCGTTAGAGCCATTTTTAAGAAAACTAAAAAAACTTAAAAAAAAAAATTAATTTTAATTATAAATTCTTAAATATTATATTTAGATAAACTATGTCAAGGCAAAGCTATTACCATTTCAAAATACCTTTCTAACGACATATAGCACGTTTCTGTAGCTTCAGTCGTTTAGAAGTTATGGGCGCGGGAAATCTGGCTTTTTTTAGCTGTTTTCCCGCCAAACTAGCGGGAAACCCAAAAAGTCGTAGAACAAAAAGTGTTCAGCTCGAGCTGTTTAATAAAATAAAAGTAGTTCCTGGACTCTAAAACAAAAAAATCGACACACAGACAGACAGACAGACAGACAGACAGACAGACAGACAGACAAACAACAGGACAAACCTTTTCATTTCGGAAAGGCCTTTAATATCTTGTTTATTGAATATTTTTTGAACGGAGTATCGGATCAGGATGATCGAGGTGTCATTCGACGCGTATTTAAAGCTAGATCACAACAACATTAAAAATTTTGGGGTTTTTGCTCCACCGGCCCCAATAGCTCCAATTTTCAAAATTTTCAATTTCGCACTTTCTCTCCCATTTCTCTTAAACTAATCCGTTTTTGAAAAATCTTAGTATGCAGTTTCAAAGAGGATTACAATACTTTTCGGTCAAGATATAAATGGTTCTAATCGGACTATCATAGCAGATTTTCAATTCTACGGCTGTATATATGTAGTAGTCTCCTTGCGCACCACAGTCTCGGTGCTCATCGTCACTACGTGGACTGCCGTCCACAGTGATTATCTTCTCAGGTACCCGTCATCAATGCGAATATTCTCGAAAACATGTTTTTAACATTTAGCTTAAAGAATGCGGATCACTTGCGCAAATTGAAAATGTGGTTGATTCCCCTTATTAATGACATAATAATCAGGACTATTAGCCGGATTTGGAAGAATTGGAAAAACGAATAAAGTTAATTTGTAAAAATAATGCATTGTTTTAGCAAACCGTTAAGCGGAACAAACGATAGTTTTGAAAAAAAATATTCTGATTGGCTTGAGTGCATGGACATTATAATTCTAAAATGCAACCAAAAGCATCTAATTTAAATCGTGGACATCCAAAAAAGTATTTCACTGAGGTTTCAAATAGGATGAAACTTCTTCTGTTATCTGAGGGTGTGTGCGTCTGGGTGGAAATGAGGAATCACACCCACACATGTATGTATTATAGATCTAGGTTTGTAAATACCCTGCAGTACTTGTCATCAACGATTCATCAAATAAACTTCGCTTTCATTTTCATTTGTAAATTTACTGAATTTATGACTCCTTTCTCATGTAAACATAATTACAAAGGCAATCGTTCCTATGGAAGCAACAATATATAGTGGTACTATCGGGTAAATTTTTTTAACTATATATTTATGTTTTTATAGATTTTTCATAGCGATAGCACAATTATAAGTATTTATGGCCGTAGCTCCATACAAGCCCGACCACAGTGCACTGTGTGGCGGTCTAACTCACTCCACAAATTCTCAATAGGATTGAGATCAGGCGATTGAAACATCGAATCAAAACTTCGATACGTCAATGTGTATCCAATGTATCAAAACTGTAAAATTAAAAAAAAAAAAAAGAATCACATTTGTTCTTGTTTGGACTTTGAAACGGTTTTCTAAAACATAAGAAATTAATTTCAGAAATGGTTATACAGTCTTACTAGCAATCCCATAGCGACTTCGCCCGCTGGAAATGTTTAATCCCATATGATTGACAAATCAAATAATTATATTCTATAGCTCTTACAGCCGGTCACAGTCGACTGTAGCTTTTCCACTTGTTTTATTTTGAGGTTTAATAAATTTTGCAGCGCATTGTGCAAGTTTTAATAAATTTCAGCAACACGCATTGGTTCTCTCAACATAGAAGAAAAAGAAGCATACGCAGAAACTTTATTGTTTAATAACTTCCATGTTTATCCTACGATTTTACACAAATTTTAAAAAAACGTCGGCAAACGCCTATTTATTTATTTTATTTAATTACTTTAGGCCGAATATATAATCACGACTACAGCTGATACAACGTTTTAAGGATTTTCGGAAAGTGGGATTTTAAGGATTTCGGCGGAAGTGGGTTATAGTCTCTGAGATCTGTTGTTTCACACGGACAGACGGACGGACATGGCTAGATCGACTCGTCTGGTGACGCTGATCAAGAATATATACATACTTCTCCTTCTCCTTCTGCCTGTTACATACATTCTCGGTTGGCACTAAGTTATCATATCATCAAAGGGTGGCAGCCCTCTTGGACCAATAAATAAACAATGTCTGCCTTTATTTGGCTTTAAACAAACAATTAAAAAAAAGTAAAGGCATTTAAACATTCCGTTTACTTCTCAAAACATCGAAACAAGGAAATTCTTCTTAAAACAAGACAATTTTCCTTGAAATCAAGGCATTTCATCACATATTTTACATTACTTGACTTATAATAATTTTTGCCCTATCTTCAAATAAAACGCAATTTTTTCTAAAAACAAGGAAATTGTACTTAAAAATATAAAAGTCCCCCTGTTTTTAGAAAAAAGAGTTCTTGTATAAAGAACCAATTATTTTTTCACATTTGTTTTTCGTTTTCGTTTTAGACCAAAAACGTACGTTTTTGTTTTTAGGGCTCCGGTTTTAACAACCTTTTTGTCATCGTTTTGTTATCGAAAAATTTAATTGTTTTTATTTCTTTGAGCAATACTGCACACTTTGAATACATTTATGTGTGAAATATAAATAAAACAACAATTTGACAACGTAAAATACGTAGTAATTAACGACTTTTTATTTATTTATTTTTTTTTTCAATATTAATATTATATTATATATAAAATTAAAAAGGACCTTCCATGTCCTTATTTTCATTAAATGTCAAAATCAAAAATTGGTCGTGCATAATAAACGAAAAAGAATAATTAATTAAGAATACTAATTCGCCTGCGCCGCTACTTTAAAAGTATTCCTCTTCCATACCACCCTTCTCATTTCCGATTTTTTTATATTATATCTTTAGGATCCCGACAACTTACATTTGGATGTATAATATTATTTAGCAACATTGTCCCTTGGATACAGAAATTAACCAAAGTATTTATGTATATATGTATACAAACTAAGTGCGTACCTAAAAATACTTTTAATTGGTTTAGTAATTAATTATTCTTTGTTTCGATTCTAGGTTATTCTGCACAGCTGATTTTTGATTTTGCATTAAACGAAAATAAGGACATGGTCCTTTATAATTTTATATATAATATAATCTTAATATTGATATACAAAAAAATGGAATTAAAAACTGGTTAATTGCTACGTATTTTACGTTGTAAAATTTTGGTTTTATTTATATTTCACGCATAAATGTATTTAAAGTGTGCAAAGTGTCCACATATATAGTATTTACGCTAAGCACACTTTGACAAAAATTTTAAGCTTCACAGACCACTGTACCGATCGGAAATTTGGCTAAACTTTAAAGATTGATTGTGTTCAAGCACCTCCTATCTATGTTTTTTTTTTTTAATTTTTTGAAAATTACCTTTTTCTTTGTAATTTTTTCCATTTGAGCTTTAAACCAAAACTTCTGATATCACTCAAAACCAGCTCTTAACGAGTTACCAAATTTGGTGACGGTATCCGGCGTTCAGCTCATATCAGGGGTCATAACTATGAGTTATAATTTTTAAATAATAGTAGTACATGGTATTGAGCTATATTAATTAACACTAACAATGGGAGACCTACATACCATACATGTGTCATTTTAAAAACTTCTGATATCAAACAAAAACACCTCTTAACGAGGTAAGATAGAAGTGACGATGACACCTTCAACTTCAAAAGATTCTGATATCATATTTTGTGAAGATTAATAGTAACGTTAACAAAAATAAATTACAAATAATTCAACTAGTTTTTATTTTGGCACTAAGCTGTAAAATACCTAGCCTCGAAACCAGCATTTGTTGTAGTTTTTTATTCTCTTTCTCTTTCATAATTATTTCGCCTTATTTTGGAACCAACATTTGTTGTTTTTTTTTTTTCCGGTTCTGGTACCTTAATTTTACCGGTACCGGAACCGGTATGTACCGGTACAAAAAAAATTAAATGAAACACATTATTTATTTACCTGATTTTATTAATCAATTATTGAATATTATTACATTTATTTTCAACCTCAGTTGATTTAATATTATTTCGCAAAACCATTATCGAATTTAATGTTTTCCCCTCCATTCTATTTCTTAGAGCATGCATTATAAATTTAACACCTGAAAATAGACGTTCTACACTGACTTGTGTAGCTGGAACAGCAAGGACAACATTAGAAACTTCATAAATCTGTGGGAACTTTGCCGAATTTGCAACCCACCATTCCAAAATATTCTCTTTGCTTTTTGGTCGCGGCATTTTTTGTATTCAACTCTGACTGTGACGGGATACAAAAGAACACTAAAGCACTTTTTCTGCTTCTGTTCATATACACATTCCTTTAGTGGCGCCACACAGATGCACAACCGAATGCCGATCACGAACGATGAAAACAAAATACATACAGTGTTGTCGCCAGACGCATTGCAAAAACAAAATACATTAGCAAGGCAGCGACAACAAGTAACGGTATCGACCGTTACGTTGTAGGCAAC
>VNJO01007579.1:0-20397 GCA_008042535.1 Drosophila tani
ACACTTTATAAAATCAATAAAAGCTGTAAAGAAAGACAATTAAAGGGAATGCGATGCTCTCTTTTATTTAGACAAATATTTATTATATATAAATATTTATTAAAATAAATAATTTCAAGTTTTTTTAGGGACTATAACTTAGTTTTTAATATTTTGTTTGAAATAATTAAATATATGAGGCGGTTTCGAGACCTTAATTGTCATACTCCGAGAGTAAGATGTTTAGTAAAATTAAACAAATGAAAAGATAAGACAAAAATGTCATAACCATAAAATACCGAGTATCCAGAATAAAATAACATAACATAACATATTTATACATAACGAGTAAAAAGTGTGTTCTTACATAAAGAGTAAATTCTGTGTAGTCTAAGCTTATACTCGTTACGTACCTTTGCCTTGTTACCATTTCGACTTCTTTCTTTTTAATTAAATCAACTTTTCAGCTTAAGGCCTACAAATTGCTTCTACCTGACATCAAACACTCGAAAATAGTGCATAGCGACATTTCCTTAGATTTTATCGCAACCATATTTCCACAAATAATCATTTCCAATTGTGACTGCTTTGCGGAGTGTTCTAATTTCGGAAAAGCAGCCGCACAATTGTGAGCCCGGCCTGTGTGTGGCATCACACATTTCAATTACGAGTCGACTCAAAGAGTTTTACCAATATATATGACGGACCGAGCTCGGTGCCCGGGCATTGTGCTCGCAGGATAATGAAGAAGAAGAAGCCCCAGCTCATATCTCGTATCTCTCTTCTGTCTGTGTCTGTGTCTGTGTTGTGTGTGCCGGCAAACAATTTTGTGGAAGCCACAAAACTAACCAAGCAAATAATTTGCGAAAATTCAATTTTCCTATGAATATGAATATGCAGATCTGAAGAGGGGTCGCTTCTTTCCCGAACTAAATAAATTACAAATTATTTGCTGAAATTTAATTTGATTCTCAGTTTGAGTTGAGTTTCGATTGCGTTTTTCGGATTTCCTGTTTGCGCTTCATTGCCAGCTTAATTGCAAAGTTTCCCTAGGGTTTTTCCTTTGGTCAAGGTGGGGCCGGGGCCAAGTAACCAAAACGAATCCAAATCGAATCACGTCCACTTCAACGAGAAATGTCAGCTTCGGAGGGCATTCAAATCTTTCGAGCACTTTCGAGCCCCTCGACTTTGGCCGCAGAAACTTTTCAAAATCAACGCCGCCGCCGAAGCCGCTCACCTTTCGCCGAACGTGGACGGACTCGGAAATAAGTGGTGTTGGTGGAAACCGAAAGCGTACCTGGGGACCAGAGATTCGGAACTTGGAGTCCGCTCAAAGGCTCCAGTCGCAAAACATTCTCTTTTAATGAGACCAATAAAAGGTTCGGGCCTTTGACTCTCGACCTGCTGCTTGCCAGCGAAATCAAAAGTTTTTGCAAATTGCATTTCGTAATGGCAGCGAGGCTTAAATCTTTTATGAGTCCGGAGGACGTTCGCATTCTGTGCTCGAGTGTGTTAAGAGCGGGACACTCAAAGGACGCACAAATGAAATAGAGTCAAACGAAAGCGAAATTGAAAACTCACGCACGTGTCGCAGGATGGTTGGGACCCTTCTGGGCACTAATTGTTCACATGGGAGAGCTTAAAGAATGCGAAAAGGGTTTCGCTTCAAACGGAATGGGCAAGTGATTGCAGATATGGCAGAATAACCAAGGTTTGAAGGGAGTTCCCAATACAATTGGAATGTGATATAAACATTCAGCAGGAGATGTGTAGAAAATTAATCGTTTAAAGGTTGCAAATATATTGAAAATTTCTTTATTAAATTGTTCAGTCTCTATCAGTATTTATTTAATTTTACAATAAAATATCGATTACCTGTTTGTCTACTAATTAAATCCTCATTTGGGGAAGCCTTTTCCATAATTTAACCCACGGCAAACTTTGCCCCCAAAGCATTTAATTAATTTCCTCGACCGACGTCATTTCAATTCCCCCGGCAGACCCTAATTAATTAACTAGCAATCATTCAAAATTTAACCCATTAGCTGGCGGCCACCATTAGCACAAATGCTGAGCACGACTTGGAATTTTTCAGAACTTGCGAACGAATCTCGGCTTGGATTTATGAGCAGCATTCGCCAGCGTAAAATGCAAATTAAAATGAAAATTAATTGCTTAGCAAGTGTCCTGTCCAGACAATTAATGAATCATCAGCGGCAGGACGAGGCCACGGAATCAGAATCGAAGAGAAGCCGGAAGCAACTCCTTGAACGCGCCATGCAACAGTGGAAAGTAATCCACTTAAACTCGAATTTGTCAAAAGCATAAAGTTACAATGGGAGCTACAAGGAAGCGCGCTGGGAAAATGAGCAGAAAAAAGAGGCGGCGAAGAGCAAAAAGTATATTGACAAACGACAAACAAGCAAATACAACTAGCGAAAGGGGGAAAATACAAATGATCGCTCATAAAAAGTGACACTTTTTGGCGGAGCGGCGGAGGAAGCCCTCGTCCTTCATCGCATCCGTCACGGCGATTCGGTCCTTTTAGATTGGAAATTTGTTGCAATCAGAGAGGAGTTGCCGGGGAGTGGCTATATATATATTCGAGTACCGATATAGACGTGCCATATCAAATCACTCAAAGTGCTGCAGATACAACGCCAGACACATTCGAGTTTATTGCCAAATGGTTATCATATTGTTTATAGATTTCTACCCCGTCTCTCACTGAGTTTTTTTTCTGGATTTTTCGCTCCTTCGGCCAGGTGACAGTGATTGATCAATATGAGCACCGCCGCAGTTACCTAAACCCCAACGCGAATTGTCAACTCTTGCTCGGATGTCCGATAGCCCGGAGATGGCGAAACCAGCTGCTGCCTCGCATTGCCACTTGCGATTAATCATTCCGGGGAAAGGGGGGGAAAAACTTTTGCCGCTGCCCGAAAAATTAAAAACTTGAGCTTCATGTATTCGCCATTTAGCTGCTGCACGAACAAATTAAAATACATTTAGGCAGCTGTGGCCTCAACTCGACTCGACGCCCACAATTTACGCAGTGCAAACTTATATTTTATGACTTTGATTTGCGCTCCCCCCCAAAAAAGTAGGCAACGCCGAAAATTTTCCAACCCCGGCAAGGGGAAGTGTAAAAAGTTTTCCTCCGGAAAAAAGCCAACACTGCGTTCTGTGTGTAATTTTCATTTTCCTTTCGCTTGTGCTGTTTTGCGTATTTTATTCAGCTTGCCAACTTGTTGGAATTGCGCCGGGAATGTCTTTTGGAATATTCTCAGTTTTGTGTAGAAAACACGAACACATGCTACACACATTCTAGGGGGGCGTCTCATAACTCAAATGTCAATTGTATTTTAATAACACCCACACACACCCTGGCACACCCATGCAAATCAGTCACGCATTGAATTGTCAAACAAGAACTTCAGAATTGTCACAGATGTTTCACATTTGGCTTATTTTTATTTATTCATAAATATAACTATACACAGTGCCACTCTAGAAAAATATTTACACTGATTTTTATTCAAATAAACAGAAATTAAAATAAATATAGACTACAAATTTGTATTTTTAATAGTAAAAATAAAATAAAAATAGAGTTTTTGTATTATTTGAACGAAGAAAAACATTTATCTTCAAAAAACACACTTCCTATATTTAGAGTAGCTTTAAATGTGAAACATAAAATATTTGAAAGACTTTTATATTATGACAAAAAGAATGATATTGATTCTTGCATGAAAACCTTAGCAAAAAGACTCATAAAATAATATTCCCTCTAATTTTTACATTTACGAGAACACAAAGTCCCTGAAAAACACAACCGCCCATAAAGTGTGGCCAAAAATGCCTTCTACCATGTTATTTATGCTCCATTTAAAATTGTTTGAAAATTATTCAGCCAGAGAGCCGTCAAAGGGGCAGAGACTGAGACAGAGAGTGAAAGAGGGGAAAATAGACGGCAATTACCAGGGCTTAAAGGCGCCTTGAAAATATTTTTTCAATCTAACATATTTTTATCATTTTCCACACATTTCTTTTGGTGCTGTGAGCGAAGGGGACAGCCCAAACAATTTGGTGTAATTTAATTAAATGAACACAGCAGCAGGCCAAAAAACAGCGGGACAGGCAGAGCAGACTAGAGAGAGACTTCAGGCTCCAGGTCCTGGACTCTGGACGAGACTGGGCCAATTCCTGGCGGCTCTGCCCTGCCTGCCTGTCTGTGCGGGGCCAAAGTCCTGCCAATTCACATTGCATTGTTCACTGGCCGTCGGACACAAAGGGGCGGCATTCAGGACGCTGCCCCGAATGACAAAAGTTAATGCCTAGCAACCTTTCAACAAAGGCAGGGAAGCAACAGCAACGGCAACATCCACTATTAGTAGGCAGTCAAGCTCGAAAGCTCGAATGAAAATAATAAAAAGCTATGACGATGCTGATGACGACGTTGACGATGACGATGACGATGCCGTACAGGAGGAGGCGCAGGGATGCCAAAAGGATCGGGAGGCCATACAGGACACCTGCTGATTAAGATCACAAATTGAAAGTCATGCCCGGACAGAGTCCAGTCTGGACTAGGAATTTCTGTCATTTTCATTGGTTGCTCCAAGGCAATTTCCATCAACTGGACAATTGCGGTGTCAGAAGGAGTGAAAGGCTGAGCACTGGAAATAAAATAATCATTTAACTGAAAGAAAGAATTCTTGTTACCAAGCCAATGAAGAAATAGTTTCTTCTCTTAATTGAGAAGAATATTTATTTTAAATTAAACTCCCGCTGTGAAATTAAATTGAGTGTGGCATTAAATTAAATAAGCTTTGTATGAACTTCTCATTATTGCCATTACCAATTGCCTCAGCGACTCACGTCCTTGCCCCTCCTTTTGACATTCGCCAGCTGCCAATCCTCGCAAGTCGAGAAGTCAGACAAAAGCTGAAATTGGCAACAGCTGTCGGACAAACAAACCGACAGATTGGTGACTGATGGCCAGCCGTTGGTGGAGGGAAGTCGAGGCGTTAATGAAATTGAAATCAATCGAGGCACCGAGCTGACTGACCGCACTTGACTCTAATGGCCCCTCCGAAAATTCGGTGAAAATTTGTAGTTTACTTCAGAAAGCCACAAATTGAGTTTTCTTCGAAAACAAATTGAGTTTTTAACTAAGGAATATTTTCGTTAAATGTTCTTCACCAAAGTTCCTGTCACTCGAAAAGGGCGGAGGGCCCTTCTGCTTTTCCACATATGTCAGCAAGTTTGTGTGGCTGGCAAAAACTTTGCAGCTGACAACTTTCCTAATTGTCTGATTGAATTGATGATTTAATAACTAAAATTTAATTTCCCCGAATGGAAGGGAAGCGCAACGAAACGAGACGACGATGCCGCAAGTTGCCTGAAAAGTTTGTCAACTTTGGTTTTCATTTACTGCGGATTTGTGTTAAGTTTTGCGATTCCCCATCCCCACCTCCCGAGAGCTGTCGGAAATCGCAAAACAAAAGTAAAAATCAATTGAGGCTTTCCTCCCGGCGGCTTGAGGCCGCCGCCTCGTCGCTTTTTGCAGGCCATTAAGCCCGGAAAAACCCGAACCGAACGGGACCGGTAACAAAAATAAAGGGCGCCGACGCCGCCATCGATGTGGACAATGCCACAATGCGATTGCGGTCAGGACTGAGCTGTAGTTTTCCGCTCTTTCCCGCTGCCCGCTGCCCTCCGACGAGCTTTCCACCTTTTGCGACTTTCCTCTTTGGCCGTCCGAGTCCGGCTTCCAGCTCTGCAGCTGGGAACTAAAACTCAAAAGCTTCGTCCGGCTCAGGACGCAGGACCTGCACTTAACAGGCAAAAACCGAGCCGAAAATCCCAAAGAAAAACAGTAACAAGTGCAAGGGATCAGCCGGGGATGGAAGCGACTAGGAAAGTATTCTATAAAATTATTAAAAAAATCTAAATGGAAAGTACTTTGTTACCATTAATTCAAGAAGCCTTCTTAGCATGAAAATTAAATTTATATTTATATATTCTATAAGTATAAAATAAATTAGGGAATTTTTAAGGACTTCCTAAAGACAATGTAATTTTTTTGAGGTAAGGAATATAAATTAGAATAATTAGAAAGAACTTGTACTAGAAAGAAATTACATAGTCTTTAGGCAGTCCTTAAAAATTCCCAAATATTTCTATAAATTCTATTGACTATTACGATACCAATTTCCCATCTTTAAATATTTTTCTATACCTTGCATCTAGCCAAAGTCACCCCAAAGTACCCTGCAAATCATTGATGGTATTGCTACAGGCCAAGTTGCTTGTGGCCTGGTCAAAGTTGCTGTTGCTGGTCGGCTGGCCCTCGCCAGCTGTTGGCTTGTTTCACTGCAGAAATCTCAAAGAAATCTGATTGTGGGCGAAACACAACGAAAAAAAAGAGAGAAACTTCTCTACGAAGTTTAGGCAGCTAATTAATTAAGTTCCCTGCTGGCACCTCGGGCCAACCGGGGGACAATTTGACATGAAACGAGCCACGGGAATAAATTCCTTCCGTCAAACTGCAGTTTTAAAGTGCAATGGGAAATGGTTGGGGAAAATGCGAAAATTGCTTTAACTCCCAGGCAGTGTCGCCGGCTTATTAACACGGCATAGCCAATGTTAACAAATTGCATTATCCGAGGAACAATCGAGGCATTCCGCCTCCTGCCACTCGGCTTTCGAGAGAAAAAATCCGCTTTTTCCGAGTGTGTTTTTTAAACTCAACGGAAAGTCGCCGCTGCAGACAGTGTAAATATGTGCACAGTGGGTGGAATAAGTGCTCGGCCACCGATGCCGCTATCGACAATATGCAAACACGATATATATATTATATGTATATATGTATAGCACACAGATGTGTGACTCCGCACGCTTCAGGTGTTAATGATATAATTTTATTTCGTGTACAAGTAAATTTCATTACCCTTGATAATGGCCCCATATCAAGAGAGTGTCCTCAAGCGATGGGCGGCAAAGGGGGTTTCCGAGGGGGGGATTTTCCAGTGAGTGTCGGTTAATGATAGCCGCCGATTTCGAGAGCCCCAGGATTATACAGATTTTTTTTCCTTGTTTGCCCCGACAAAACTGACAGCGAATGGCATTTAAATTTGTTGAAATTAATTCGTTTTTAATAAAATAAAGTTTTTATCTATTGCCAAATCCCTAAGGGGAAGGGTTTTATAAATTCAGTTTACCATTGTGATGGACAACTCTTGATATTTTTAATTATTTTCATATCATTTTATTGGTGGTTAATTAAATAACCTAGTGCAGGAAGGTTAATTATGTTTATCTATTAAAAAAACTATTTTCTGTAAATCAAAAATATTTTTTTTAAAGCTACATGTTATTGATTCATTTATATATTATTTTTTAGTTATATAAATGTATGCTTCGTTTTTAAAATTATACTTAAAATATTTAAATTCATTGACCACGAGAATTCCCATAAAACAAACTCCGAACAATTACCGATATCCTTAACACTTGTTATGTCAGAGCCAGAAAGGGCCTGAACGCATTTGCTTGTATTTAATTTGGCTGAATATTTTGCCAATTCAATTGTTCTTACTCCTCGGGATGCCACAGATACTATTCTTGATGCGAATTCATTCGCTTATTGAAATATTATGGACAAAGGACAAAGGGTATGCAAAATATGTTGTTCGAGCCGGGGACAGGGGCGACGGCGTATCAACAGCAACTCCGAATTCGGCCTGATAAATATTAATGCTGTGCAAAGTGCGCACTGAGCCCTTGTGGGCAAAGGACTTTGGTGTCCTGTCCTCCGTCTCTCTGTCCTCTGTGCTCGGCATCGACTGGCAGGATCCTGGCGGCATTAATATTCATTTCCATGGCTACAATAACAGGGGCGCGGTCACAGGAGGCGACTGCCATAAAGGCAACAACAACAGCAGCAGCGGCAGCAGGGGCAACAACATCGGCGACAGCCCAGTGGCAGGACACGGTGGCCAGGATCCTCCTTCTGGGGAATGCCAGCGTGTGTCAAAGGAATTGTTGAGGCAGGTCCAATGGAACCTGGAACCTGGTGAGCGGAGGCCCAAGCCCGAACCCGAACCAGGAGACACATTGCCAATGCTCGGCGGCTGCTCTTTGACATTCATTTAATTGACTCCTCCGTCGGTTTTGCATTTCAAATGAGGCGAGAATTCAATTTTTGCTTTGGAAATTAATTAAATTTCAACAGCCTGCTGCTCTCTCTCGGCCAAAACCGCAATACAAGAAAATTTAAATATAAATTTAATAAGCCTGCCAAGCATTGTCTCTCTGGCCTTCGCTCCTTCTCAGCTGGGCCTCTCGACTGCCGCTGGCATTTTCATCATTTTATTTTATTATTATTATCGCTCTGGCAAGGCTCCCAAAAAAAAATTCAAGAGCCGAGATAGGAAGTCGTGCGAATGGTGCAGGGGGAATTTTGAATGCTCTTTATTTAATTCAATCTGAAAAATAATAATATAAAGATATTTAGAATGTATAAGAATTTATTATTTACATTTTGAAAGCCCTTTTTAATTTGTCACATATTAAAGGATGATCATTAAATAATAATAAATATTTTAAAAACATTCTAGACTTATATTCTCAATTCCTTATTTAAAAATGAATTAATAGGGAAATTAATTAATTAATTAATTCGAAAAGAGTTAAGTAATAGTGAAAAATAAGGAACTTGTGTTGTTTTTAGTTAATTTAATTAGTCATTGTAAAAATTAAATATTTTTAAAATAAAGAGTACATATTTATATTTAAGCACAAACATTTTTTCCAACACTTTTTGTTGGCAAGAGTATGCCCAAGGCAAGAAGCCAAGTAGAATGCTTTCGTCCTTCACACTTTGTCAATGAGAGAGTTGGGTGTGAAAAATGAAATTATAAGCAGGACGCTGGGCCTGGCAAAAAGCAACTCCTTTGCCAGGACAACTCCTGGCAGCATCAGCGGCATCGTCATCGGCATCATGACAGTTGAGAATACATCTTAGGCGCATTTTAATTTCATGCTTTGCTTGGCTCGTTGTCTCCCTGTACAGCTTTCCCCCTGCAGAGTTTTCCCCGCTTTTCCCGAGTATCTCTCTCTCAGTCTCTTTTTGATTGTTGCTGCGTAATGACATTTAATGTCCATAGACAGACCATAATTGACAGCGGGGTGGGGGACTGCCAGCGGATCTTCATGCGCGGCTGCACAGCAGTTAAATTCCGGCCCAGTATCTTCCCTTTGTATATGTCCTGTATATCCTTGTGTGTGTTCGTGTATTTCTGTATGTTTTGTAGGCCGACATTTGGCAGCCGCTTTTGGCCATTTGTTCAGCCATTGAATGGGCCAAAGCGACGGGCGGGCGGGAAGTGACGGGATGCTGGCCATAATTTGTGGCCCCGAGTGCAGTTGAAAGCTTTCACGGTTCGAATTTAATTGTGCGACAACGTTATGGGCACGAAGGTGAAACTGGATGATTCTAACGAAATAATGAAGGATATCCCATTTCTGGGGGTGCCATTATGTCGTCAGCCAAATGGCGAGTGATTCCAGATGGCAGGCCATTAATGGGATCGCCATTTTGGTGGAATAATGGGGCGAAATGGAATGGCTTTTATGATTATTTATTGATGGAGAATAAACAATTAATTACAGCCATTTCTAATATTTATTATTTAAATATTAATTCAAATAAAATTAGATTATACTTTATATTTACTTTATTTCTTCTATTTACTCTAGAGCCTGTTTGTTATGGCTCTAATTAATCCCCACAAGTCTAGGAATATTCAATAAAATAATTGTAATTAAATCTATTCTACGGGATATCAGTTTTTGCAAAATTTAGACCACACACCGAGCTTGTGTTTGAACAAAAGCCATCCAACAACTCTGAAATGCAGCTGTCCAAAAGGCTTTTATGCACTTGACTTGACTTGATGGCGGACTGACTACTGACTGACTGACGGCCCGGGGAAAAGTTCATTAAATTAATTAATGGAAACTTGCCGGGGATGCATTTTCGGTGAGTATCATGTGGCCGTTGGAGTAAGCCGCAGCCCGTTTTGCCCCCACCCGAAACATCAGAGTCAAAGCCAAATCCTAGGGCTTAGAAACCGCCCGGTGCACTTAAGCCGGCTCACTTTAAGTTGCCAGGACCTCCATTCATCCATCCCCCCCAAGGAGTGGCTCCTCTCGCCTTGAATCCAAACCAAACCAATCCAATCCCGACTTGCCACCAACATGCGTATCCTTCGCGTGGCAGTCGAACAATGAGCCACCGCAGGGCATCACCTCCCAAAGCCACCTTCGATATCGTGGCCAGAGCCACCCCCTCCTGGGCAACAACAATGGCTGGCTGGCTGGCTCCTTGAGCTGCCAGGCAACTCCAGCCAGGACTTGAAACCACCATCCTCAATCCAAGCCACCGAACTCAGCTGAAACCCAAACTGAGCCGCGTGATGCATTTGATCTAAAACCAGCAAAATGGCAGAGTGCATATTGGAGGGGGTTGAAAGGGGGTTTCCCGAGGTCGCCCAGGGCCCAAGGAGCCATGGAGGAGTTCGTTTCAGGCATGGCAACTACTTGAACTTCTATACTTGGTGTCGGTTCACTGGTTCGCCCTATTCGACTTTCTCGATTCGTGTACTTGAGAAGCGATTCCCAAAGCTGAGCTCAAGTCTTTGCATTGACTCAATTTAAACTGAAATGGACAGCAAATTGTAATCAAGTGCTTAAAAATGCAAGAAAGATTTATAGAATCTTTGAAACTTCCAGAGGAAATTCAATTTTGAATTTATTAAATATTTTTCAAGGAGTTTTTAGTATATTTAATTGAAAGTAGGGGAAATTGTACCCTATAATTTTTATATAAGTAAGAAAGTTTCTTAATATGTTACATTATTTATCTACATAGGGTACTTATAGGGTTTTTAATATTTTCAATTACCTAGCCCTGATAGTTTTCATGCAACCCTGTTCTTGCCATGGAAATTAATTAAGGGGCACGCGCTGAGGCAGACAATGCATTCGTGGTTGCCTGGCTCCGACTGGTTGTAGTGGCTCCTACCTGACTTTTCTCACCTGCCGCCCCCTATCTTGGGGTTGTTGTTTTCCAGGGCAAATATTAATTTTCGCACCTTTGGCTGTTGTTTTCATTGCGTTTGGCATTGTTCCCGGCCTGACAGTGAGCGAGCCCACACAGATGCGAGGGATGCCACAATGCCCGATTGTTGATGACTGAGACAGGATCCTGCAGCAGCTGCAGCAGGGGGGAACAACAAAAAGAAACAGCAGGATATTCGGATACTAGGATACTAGGATACTGGTACTGGGAAATGGAGCCAGGGTCTCGTAATCAAATCAGTCTGCATTTAAATGCATGTTGAGCTCATTTAAATCATCTCGAGGCATTCGCACAGGCCCACATTCCCATCACCTATCACCTGAGCTTACCTGCCCCATTATGGCATTGTTCCATTTGCAGTTGAAGGGGTTCAAGTCAGAGATAGTTTTGTGTCTTTCGAACTATAATTGGAGATGGGGTAAGTGCACGAATTTTGGTTTATATAATTTGCATCTCAATTGAAATGGATTGGGAACAATAAGCCATTAAGGATAATGGAGGTAAAATGTTTCTTTTTAAGTTGATTACTCTATAAAGTTTTTAGGGAATTTAACTTTTAAGACTTACAAATATTTTATACAAAAAAAATGTAAAGAATTTACAGAGCATTTTTTAAACAATTACTCTACATTTTTAAGCGGTTACTCTCTTTTTAAAAGCCTATTAATAGTTTAAAAAAATCCCCTACCGTGACTCACGCTGCCATCGCCGGGCTGACGTTGCTTTCTGTTGATTTTCCGTACGTGCCGCTGCCACCGACGGCAAAGGCCCCTCAGTTTCGTCCTGCGTCCTGTCTCGCAGCTCCTTAGTGCTTAGTCCAAACCGGACTCGGCATAATCTCGCACGTAATTTGTATGTATGCGACACAAATGTCCGTTGCACCTGTCGCCTAACCTTCGTTTCCTCCTGCGAGTCGCCCCCCTTCCCCTTTCGCATTTTCCGGGTCTGTCTGCCCTAAAGGAAAACTATTGTCTGGCCAAGTTGTTGACAGGCACGTTGACGTCATTGTTTCGTAATTTGTATCCTTAGCTGGCGCATTAGAGCCGAGTTTATAGCCCTCCGCCCGAAACCCTCAAAATTTTGCAGAGAACTTGCCAAGAGTTGAAGGGATCTTGGCTCAATTTTTGTATTGTTTATTTGGCCAACTTCTTATTTCATCCTCTTGCCGTCTGGTTTTTGATTGTCTGGGTTTAAGCTGTGGTAATAGATAAACGTGGTTTTTAGCAGTAATAATTCCAGTGTCAGGGATTTAAGTTTAGTTATAAAAGGGCTTACCTTGATGGGTATTTAATGTATTTAAATTTAATTTGTTCTTGTGATCGGTGGCAACAGTGCGTATGAGTTATTCCAGTGCGTATGAGTAATATTTGGGCTGCTTTTTATGCAATCTGTACTGCCATTTTTATTTAATAGAAACCTCCTCTAAAACGTAAACTAAATTCAGACTGTCACATCATATTTAATAGATCTCAACGACTAATGGCAAAATACGTGAATTCGTGCGCCGTTTACATGGTCAAAGTTGCCCAAAAAGCTAAGCGGCTTATGTCAGCGCATTCAACACTGGCAGGGGCCGCCGTGGCACTACTCTGTCTGGCGGCCGTGAGCTAAAAGCCTGGGAAATAGGACCCAGGATCCAGGACCCAGAACCCCGGACACAGGTCCACTTCCATCATATCGATGGGAGACGCTACAAAAAAATGAACGGTGCAGCTCGTGTTCATTTGTGGCGGAAATAACTTTTCGGAGCCACATTTCACCTGGCTACACACCCCTTTTACACTGTGAAAAAAAAGAAAACAATCTCTAGTGGTCGAAAAAAAGGCGGCGGCGGCGAGTGGTCTGAGTGGCAGAGACGCAAAGTCCATTACTATTAAAAAAGTTTTTTTAGAGCGACCAGGGAAAGTTTCTTTGTGGAGGGCCTAAGCACAAAGATGACATCAAAGTTGTGCAAGCTTAATGCCATGGTGGAGAGGGAGGAGAGGAGGCGATGGGGAAAATCGGAGGCTGGAAAAGTTACCTCACATGTTTAGAGAGCTGCTGTCGAAAGTTAACTCCGGACCGCTTCCTTGGACAGCCTTTGGCAAGTTTGTTGCAGGATCGAGTACAAAATGCACTCGACTGGATTAAAAGATTACCAGGGAGATTATGAATCCTGCGGCCGGGGACGAGGTGAATACGGGAAATCGGAAAAGCGGGAAACAAGAAAAGTGGAAAGCGGCCAACCCTTCAGTTTTACGAGCCCTTCTTTGACAGCGAAAATCTCCAATATATATATACGTAAATATCCCCTCCTGTCAGTTGCATAAACTCGCCATTGAACCCCAATTCAATTTCAATTTCAGCCTTAACCCTCTCCAGGCGAAAAGCTCCGCGCCCTGCGGACGGCCGACCCTAATTTAACGCGTTGACAATTTTTAATTTTTATTTAAAAACTTTTACCTGGCGTCGGCGTCGACGACCCTCAATTCAAATCAAATTTTTTCAGCTTCTCACCTCGCCAAAGTCGCGCCCCGAAAAAAAGTTGTTTTGCTCATTAGAAATTCGAAAAGGTTTTCCCTTTTTCCCTTCCCACCAGTCACCGCAACAAACAACAAACTTTGTGCATTAATTTCATTGCTCGGACAGAAGCTGGGAAAACCTTGAATGACAACAAACCGTTTCGGAGAGGTTTTCCCCTGGAAAAAAAGTTTTCGATTAAGTTTTATGCCTTCAATTTTTTGCCGTTCGGGTCCACCTAAATTTCTTTGTAAGCTGTCAGAGATTTTCAGCTTGTAAATTGTGTGTCCAGTGCGTTTTTTGTTGTTTTCTTTTTCTCTTTTTTTTTTGTTGGCCAAATGAAGTGCGCAGATTGTTTACTTAGGGCATGGGGTGTTAAAGGATTGCCAGGGGGACGGTTATGGGTTAAGAACTGGGAGCTGGGAGAGTAAACTTAATGAATTCGGTTTTATGTTATCAGAAAACAGGCCTAAGGGCAAGATTTTCTTACTGGAAGAGGAAGGAGGTTTAATGTTTAAGCAAAATGCAAAATACTCGTAAATAAAGTACTTTAAAGAGTTTCAAATTCTTCTAAGGATTAACAATAAATTGTTTGGAATTAAGTTTACTTTTAGAGAATGTCTAAATAGGTATTAAGTAAGACTTAAAGATAATTTATATAAAACAACTTTCTTTGACTTTCTTGGATTTACAATTTTTCCATGAATAAATATATTTATTTATTTAATAAGAACAAAGTTCTTTTTTATTATTTATTTTATTTTCATTTATTTATTTACTATTCCTTTTAGCCTTAATTTAATTTCCTCGCAAGCCTTAAGCCTGGAACACTATTGATTGCCCCTGGTTGACAGAGTGACCTGTGCCCAAGGACCTACGTTTCTGATTGAACCTCTGCATAATCTCCGCCCGCTTTTTTTCTGGCCTCCTGCCATTTCATGGCCATTGACATGGGAGGCCGCCATCGATGACCCCCGTATCTGGCCATTTCCGATGGCTCTTGGCCAGAAGCGTTTGTGACAGGCACTCCAAGGGGACAGGCCCGGCAGAGTCGGCTTAGGCTATGCTCTTCTCTCTGTTTTTTTTGCTCCTCCATTTCCAGGACAGCTCTCGCAGGACACGCACTAGTATGCTCGCATATCCTCCGGATTAGCCGGGCAAAGTAAATTTCAAAGCCGGCATAAGTTGAGTTTTGTCACGCGCCATCCGAAAAAATACCCGAAACGGCTATGGAATCGAATCGAATGGGATAGAATCGAATTGAAGCGAGTGGACTGAGAGCATTGAAATGGAAACCGTGTGTATGCGAAAGGCGTATTATGTTTTCAATAAAGGTACATGTGGCCGGCACTACAAGCATTTCTGCACAACCATCCACTCTCCCTCTCTTCGTCTGTCATGCAAATCGCCTGCCTGGAAATGTTAACACTTGAGCGACTCGGATCCGTTGTCCCAAGAAAAGCTCCTGGAGCAAACATGAAATATGCCACAATTTTTTCTTTTGCCGGCCACAGGAATGTGTGTTCCGCACTGGCCGAAATAGAGAAGGAACCGTTGGGCCCAAGGCAAATAAATAACGAAACCCGCTCCTCGCAACATTTCGGCAAATAATCGCATAAAGCATTTCGGGGGCTGCCCAGCTGCTGGATCGCATCAAGGATACTGGGCAGGATAAGGGAGCCCTGCCATTGTTTGCTAAGCGATTTGGTTTCGGGTTGCTTTTGTTGGACGGCATTAACTGCGGTTTCCCGGTCCATCCCCTGAAAGTGGCAAAGGACCAAATGCTGCTCCTTTGAAGTGAAGCGGACAGGGACTGTCATCAATTTTTCATAAACTAAAGAGCCTGCATTTGCGATGACTAAGTGGAAGGTGTATCTGTGGGAATCTTATTCATTATGCGACAAATAATAATGGAATTAATGGGTGAATTAATCTGGGCTTAATTTAGCTAATGCCTTTCGTTAAATAAGTTAGCGTTTAAGCAAAGATAGTTTGGTATATTTTGTTTTATCTAAATCTAATAAAATCTTTTGCCATCTTAGGGATTCAACCTTTACCTAAAACTTGGCAAAACTTCAGTTCAACAACTTAAAGAAAACACAAACACACCAAAGTCAGGATTTGTAGGATGTATTTACATTTCCCAGCCTCTTATTTTCCATTCGCTTCAATTCATAATCGATTAGGCAGCCAGCCTTTGGTTCACTCAGCTCATTTGAGACAAGCTTTTCCCCATTGGCCTCAAGGGGTTTTACCCCAACCCTTATTTGTTTCAACCCCTGTCCTGCCATCGCCGGCTCATTTCCACTTAAGTGTACAGGAAATTAACACGTAAAATTCCAATTAATTCCGCTTAGCTAAATAAATCGTTTCAACGCAAAACACAAACTGATCATTAAACTTAATAACCAAAGGCACACACAAACATAAAAGCGAACACACATGAGGTCACAGATACTCACACGCAACGCTGATATCAGTGGTGTAGAGAGAATATTTTCAGGAGGGGAGTTACTAGAACTCAGAATAAAATATTAATGATTTAATTACAAATCTAAAATGTAGTGTACGTATTTTCTATTATTTTATCTGTGATTATAATTATATGCCTAATTTCTATAATGTTGCAGAATGTGAGGCTTAAGATTATGATTATTTTAACATAAAAATAAAAATATAATTTTCATATTACTTGTTAAAATATGTATGTTCTTAAGAACACCCTTTGGCCGACGCCTATGCTCAAGGGGATAATTGGCCATGTATGCGTTGTGTAAACAGTTTTTTGGGCTATTTGCTTATCGGCTGAATTGCAAGTTTGTAGGGAAAAGTTTTTGTGCTGATTAATAAGAAAGTCCAGCGGAGGGGGGTAAAGCGGGAAAAGCAGGCAGGGGGTGTGATATAACCTAGGAAATTGAGACATTAGCCAGCTGGGCACGCGATTCCTTCGGCGATTCGCATCTTTGGGGCACATCGCAAACGCATAAATCCAATTGAAAGTGCTTAGCTTTGATTTTTGCTCTCGAGCCCACTGGACTTGGTGCACACATCTACATATATATTTATGTACTATATGTGTCTCGATGTGGACTGGCTTAGCTGCCAGCTAGCCATGGGTAACCTCACACAGCCCCTTTGATACCAATTGACCCCATCACATGCCCCAACCCCAGCCCGTTCGGGGGTTTAGTTTCGCCGGATCGGTGCGTACGTGTTAGTTTTTATGCACGGCTTTTTCAACACTTGGACACTTGAGTGTCGAGCGCTACGTGCCGCAATTCCCATCGACAGAGTTATCAGGACATGTCCATATATTGATAAATGCTCAAAGTGAAATATGCACGCGAAGAAAGAAAAGTAAATCTGGATTAAATTAACTTCTATAATAGTTATTGAGAAAACCTATTAGGGAAAGTCTTCTAGAACTTGACAATTTAAAGAATGTAGATCTCTAATTAATAATAAGTGCTAGGGAAATTTAAAATAATTTAATATCATTACTTTGTATACAAATTCTGTTTGATCAACGGAAAAATGTTTTCCTATAAAGAGGATTTATTGAAAATTATTATATTTCTTTTAAATTTTTAAACAGAACTCCCTGCTCTCTAAATATATTTACAAAAATTAAAGAAAAAATCTTCCAAAACTACTTAATATTTAATCGCAGTGTAGGAACCCAAGTAACCCCTCCTCTCTACTCGGACCAAGACCCCCTTTCAAATAGAACAAATATTTAGCTGTATGCCTGGCGGCGGTGGAAATTAAGTCACGTCGCTGCAATCGCGCACAGCAGTTGAAAGTTTTTCCGAGCCGCCAACAGAGAGAGCGAGAGAGCGAGAGAGAGATAGGGAGAATGATAGACAGAGATGGCTGAAATGAAAGTTGTTTGGCTGCGTGGAAAATGGTTTTGGCAATCTTGAAAGCGCTTTGGGAGAGAGTGCTGCCCGAATATTGAAATGCCATTTTCAATGCAAATGCAGAAAGGCAAAATTAATGATGTTCATTTCCTGCAGCCAGTTGGAAAAACCCCTACTCCAACCGGGGAAAATCTCACCCCCTTCCAGGGGAAACCATTCAGCCCGCACCAGCTTACAGGAGAATTATGATTGTGAAACAATAGACTTTTCGCCATGGTCTGGAGGCCGAATCGTTTGCTGCAGGCGGCGTGCAACAAGATTTTCGCATTAAGCTGAAACAGTCAAACCTCCAACGCCCCGCCCCCATTCTATATTCCCCAACACACTTGGAAAATTAACTATAAAGTATAATTATTTTTTATTTCAAGGAAAAGATTCTGGAACCTTATTAGCAAATAAAGGAATACTTTCGTGAAATATAAGTTGAATAGCTCAAAATAAATTTTTGGAAGAGTGTTTTCTATACAAAAATTAAGTATGAATATATAATAATTACCCTCAGAAACAATACATTATTTCTCTAATTCATTAATCATTAACGGCTGCAAATTACCCCATTCAAGAGACTATATTTCCCTCAGTGCATGGCAGGGCCATTACCATTTTCGGTTAGCTGCAGTTTTGCGTTGCAGCTGACGGCGTCGTTTTTGTTTATTTTGTTCCCCTATACTTGGCAATTTTGTATGCACTTTTTACCGCCGCCCAGTGTGCCAACCCTAGTGTTCCCCAGCCCGCATCCCTTAGCTACCATCCAATGCCATTTTCCCCCAACCCCCTGTCACCGGTTCTTCCGCCGTTGTTTACATTGTCACAGTTGCCGCTTTTCTTTGCATTCGAAGTTGGGTCTCTTCTGAGCCGGGGTCTGGATCCTGGGCTGGGCTTTATGTTTTGCATTTTATTTGCATCCCCCATCGGCAGCCCCCATTGCCATTTCAATTCTCAAGGAGTAAAGGACATTCGCTGCATTTGCTTAATTGCCTGTTAAAATCCAATGAAAAGCTTTTGAGCGAAGCCCAGCAAAAAAAAAAGATTATTTTCGGTGTCTGAATACGAGCAATTTAATTGGAAAAATGTCATGGGGAAATTCCTAGTAATTCGAGGAACAAATAGAATATTACAGGCTTCCTTTTTTTCGTTCATTTGTTATTTGCATTCAAAGCTATGGTTTTCCTTACTGTCCCCGCATTAAATTACAAAAAAGAAACCCAAATCAATATATTATATATGTTCCTGTTTCTCTCTCTCTCTCCAACCCACCATGTACTTCCTCTTCCGGCAGGTGTAATCTCAGAGCGTTCTCAAATTATGCAATTAAATAGTGAAACATTTTGGGCGCCGAAACTTTGTCTGAGCTCCGTCCGTCACTCAAAGTCGAGCTCACTCCTTCTGTTCCGGGGGAAATCTCTCCACGGAACTCGCTCAACACTCACTTAGCAGCTTGAATAAAATTAAACTCACGGCGCAAGTTTTATTTTTTGGCAGCCAGGGAAAAAAAAGTAAAGAAATAAAGAAACGAAGAAAAAAAAGAGCGAAACATACGAAACTTATAGCAAGTTGGGAATATTTCAAATACTGAATGAATTTTGCACATATTTCAAACTTGATTCCTTTTTTCCTTTTCACGTTGGAAAAGTTTGCGTGGCAAGGCAAGTTTTCCCCCGTTTAGCTGTTGTTGTTGTTGTTGTTGTTGTTGATGTTTCACTTCTCAATTCTACTTTTAATTTCTGGCAAAGAGGAGCCGCTGTAAAAAATATAAGGAAAAAAGAATAAAATACTTTGATGGCAAAGTTGCTTATGGCGCTACTTTTTAAGAGAGAGCCACCGAGGGGGAATGTGTGTCAAAATTAATTAATTTCATGATTTATGCACGAAAAGTTTAGCCAGGCAGTTTTCCATTGGAAAACCCCTAGACTGCACTGCGGGTTAAGTGCTGCTAATGTTGGCCCATTGACCGCTGGCACTCCACCAACAAAGGGCCACACTTCAACAAAAAAAAAGGGACTAAAACTATAACGAAATAGAGCAAGTCCAGGCTAAAACTAAACAGGTCACGTCGGCGAGCTGGGAAATAGTTTCCCTCCAAAACTTTGGCACCTCCCTTCGGTCAAAAGTTCAAGGCGTCCCCAAAAACTGGACTTGCTTACCAACTGTTGTTATTAACACTTGGAGAAAGTGTTTATTTTAAATAAATCTTAGGAGAATTTTTCTTAAAAAATATTTAGAACTTGAAGTGAAGAAAGAGATTACTTTTAGAAATAAATATACTATTTTTACAGTCTTAAAATTAAATAATTTCCATATCTGAAGTACACACATTGCTATCATTATTTCTTATCCTTCCCCATTATTTAGAAATATTTCTCCGAGTGTCCCGACACTACTCATGCACTTCTTGTTGCTATTGTAGGTGTGAACATTGGTTTCAACGCCCCTCCCCCTGATTAGGGGTCCTTTGGCTGCCTGCCTCACTCCCCCCCGCCGTAATCTTGATTGGCGAAGTTGAGTTTTGGGTTTTCATTTCCATTTAGCCGGCGACGACGACGACGACTGGCTGTGTGGAAATCCTTTCGGCTGCTTATCGTTTTTGCATTCATTTGTTTTCAATTGTAATTAATCTTGGCCAGAAAAGTTTCCTTTTGACATTTTGTGGCTCCCAGGACGCTCCTTGACTTCGGCCTTAGCTTGCCAGGCTTTGTATTGTCCTGACACAAACTTGTCCGTGTTGTTTTTGGGTGGCGATGGCAACAACGTGTTACTGTCACAATTAAAATAAACTTTCGCCACTAATTGAAAAGTGTCAAGTGTAATTTCTTTAAAGCTTCCCCGACAACCCAAAGTTTTTTTGTG
>VNJO01007586.1:0-87901 GCA_008042535.1 Drosophila tani
ATATTATTAATATAATACGTGGCAATGGAGTTGAAGTCAATAATAGTGGCGCCAACGCCAAATTGTCTAAGAACACAATTAATATGTCTTTTATGTGTTAAATCGCATATATTTGGCCTCGCCTTTACGTCTTTTATCAATTCCACATTATCCTAACAGCTGTCGAAGCGCTCCAACCGAGCAGCGACTTCCCCCTTCACCCCTCCCCTACATGTCGCTCACGGAATATATGCAATTCATTTATTTCGCTTACGGAATATTGGTGTGATCTGGCAATCTTTTTAGCCGGTTCGCTTACGAAATTCCGGTTATCTTAGTACCCAACCAAACGAAATCCTACAAAATTCTTCTTCTTGCTCTTTTCGTTCTTTTTTTTTTATATGAAGTTTTTCGTTTATGGATTTTTTTCGTTCATCTTAGTACTAGGCTTAAACAATTATTTTCTCTCCGCCAGACAACTCAGCAAGGACATGCTGCTGACCAAAGCCCAACTGGAGAATGAGCGCAAGATCCAGCAGCTGCAGATGCAGGCCATCAATGCGCTGTGGAAGAAGGTCTCCACCATGGAGGTGGATCCCAAGGGCATACCCGTCGCACCTCCCGAGCAGCAGCAGCAGCAGAACACCACCACTAGTGAGCAGCAGGACTCCACCGGCATGAGTCTCGATCGCAACTCGGCCGCCGTGGTCAGCGATCTGGCCAAGCGTTGCACCCTGCTCACCGATCAGGTGCAGAACCTTCAGAGCTCGATTGGCACCATCGTCAATTGCCTGACCATGGTGTGCAACCTGCCACAGGACGTGATCAAGAAGCAGACCGAGATCAGTGATTGTAGCTCCACGCAAACCGATTTGATAGCCGTACACACACCCCAAATAGAGGACCTCACCAATTTTCCATTCACCAAAACTAGGCCCTCCACGTTGGCCCTGGAATCGAAGCACGAAACAACGCTTGCCGCCGCCAAGATCGAGGAACTGAATGAAGCCGAACTGAAGGACAACAACGAGTCGGCTCAGTTCGATAGCGAGGCATAGAAGCGACAAAAATCCCAGTTAATAAACGAAGATAGATGAGGAGGAGTGAACGCTTTAAGGATACGATCTCCGCGCTTATTAATTAACGTCTCATGTCTAGGCTTTTGTGTAGCTTTTGCAACCATTTTTAGAGATCAGCGAAAACACAACTTTCAAGTAGCAATTGCGGCACGGGAAAAAAAAATTATTTTTTGTTAAACTTATAGGATTGTATGTAGTGAAGGAGAGATGCAAACAAAAAAACAACAAATGAAACAAATAAATACAAAATTACAATTTTGTAAAACATCAACTTATTGCTGAGGGATGAATAAGCAAAAGCTGTACAGTTTTTGCTTGGGGATGAATGCACTGTGGCGCATATAAATTCTTAAAAGCTGTAAACTCGTTGCTTAGGGATGAATATACTATGGCGCATTAAAATCCTTAAAATAAGCAAAGGCTGTAAACTTATTTCTCAGGGATGAAATCCTCAAAATAAGCAAAAGCTATCAACTTATTGCTTAGGGATTCATCCCTAAATGCACTATGGCGCATAAGAATCCTAAAAACAAGCAAAAGCTGTAGACTTATAGGATTGTATGTAGAAAGGAGAGATGCAAAAAAAAACAACAAATGAAAAAAATAAATACAAAAATACAATTTTGTAAAACAGAAACTTATTGCTCAGGGATAAATGCACTGTGGCGCATTAAAGTCTTTAAAATGAGCCAAAGCTGTACAGTTTTTGCTTAGGGATGAATGTACTATGGCGCATATAAATTCTCAAAAGCTGTAAACTCGTTACTTAGAGATGAATGTACTATGATGCATAAAAATCCTTAATATAAGCAAAGGCTGCTTAAACTTATTGCTTAGGAATGAATGTACTATAGCGCATAAAAGGCCTCAGAATTATGATTAGCAGTAAACTTATTGCTCAGGGATGAATGCACTATGGCGCATAAAAGGCCTCAAATTAAGTAAAGGCTGTAAACTTTTTGCTTAGGGATGAAAGTACTATGGCGCATACAAATCCTCAAAATACGCAAAGGCTGTAAACTTATTGCTTAGGAATGAATGCACTATGACGCATAAAAGGCCTCAGAATAATGAATTGCTTTAAATTTATTGCTCAGGGATGAATGCACTATGGCGCATAAAAATCCTTAAAATAAGTAAAGGCTGTAAATCTATTGCTCAGGGATGAATGCACTATGGCGCATATAAATCCTCAAAATAAGCAAAGGCTGTAAACTTATTGCCTAGGGATGAATGCACTATGGCACATAAAAATTCTCAAAATAAGCAAAGGCACTTTTAATTTTATAATAATTTTATACCTTTTAACGACTATTTTCATGAATTAATTAATTTTATTCAGTTTAAACTAGCATTTAACTCTTGAACTTTAAATTGGGCTCTTGGAGAACTCATTTACAAAAATAACAACTATGGCGCATAAAAATCTTTCAAATAAGCAAAAGCTGTAGACTTTTTGCTCAGGGATGAATGCACTATGGCACATAAAAATCATCAAAATAAGCAAAGGATCTGAATTTTAAACCCTTTTATCGATTATTTTCATGAATTAATTAATTTTATTCAGTATAAACTAGCATTTAACTCTTGAACTTCAAATTGCTTAGGGATGAATGCACTATGGCACATATAAATTCTCAAAATAAGCAAAGGCCCTGAATTTCAAACTTTTTGATCGATTACTTGCATTAATTTATTAATTTTAATTCAGTTTTAACTAGCATTTAACTCTTGAACTTTAAACTGGGCTCTTGGAGAACTCATTTACAAAAATAACAACTTAGTTTATAGCACAGAACTGTTTTTTGCTTTTTTTTTTAATTTTTGTGAGAGTTGGCGCTTAACAAATGTTTAAAAAATCTTAACTACAGTATTTGTGTACTCTAGGGAAAGTCAGTCTTCATCGCTGGACGTGTCCTCCTCGTCCTCTTCCTCTTCGGAGGATTCCTGCGGTCGATTTGTGTTGGGCGTGAGATCATCCTCGAAATCGGAATCATCTTGGTTTTGGTTGGGCAGCTCCTCTTGAGCTGGCTTCTTGGCGAACTTATCCGGCCAAATGCCAGCTTTGGTGTATTCCTTGACATGCTCGGTGGTGAGGATCTTACAGATCTCAGCTTTAACCTTATCGCCTTCCTCGATGGGTTCGATTAGCAGGAAATCGCCCCGTTTCACCCACATACTTTTGCGGAATTTGTTGGGCATGGAAACTGAAGAGGGAAGGGATTACAAAAATATTATTATTAACTCGCTTTAATAGCCACTTCCCGCACTCACCCAGAAAGTTCTCCTCAGCCTCGGTCTTGGATGTTTCCACCTCGTGGAGATTGTTTCCCCGGCTGCTGACGACCCTAACGATTTGCTGCTGCTCCGTGGGCAGGGCGTAGTCATCCTCCATCATCTCCTTCATTAGGTGCTTGCGGCGACTAATACTCGGATGGGAGCGGTGCATTTTGAAATCGTTAAATTAAAGTTGATAAAAACGTAAATTTACGAAATTGACTAATTTTGTTTTGGTTCTTAGATGCAGTGTGGCCAAAGTAACCTTATACTAATATACCAAAGGTGCCTCCTTCAAAATATACCGTATATTAAATACCGCTAAAACCCAGTATTGGAAAATACCTCAAAATTGTGCCGCGTGATTTGAATTTATGAAGAAGATCAGGTAATATATTAATAAATTAAATAAAATGTAATATCCATTAATAAAATACACAGTAATTACGATCACAATAGCACGAGAACATTTCATATTTAGAGCCATGCTTGCATATAGTTTTCTTTGTTAAATGTATTTTTTACAATTTTGTAACTTAAAAAATAGCAGAGAATGAATCCATGTAACGAGAAATTTACTTAGCAATAAATGTGTAATAAAAAAGCAATTACAGTTAAAAAATATATCATCGCGTTGTGGGCAGAGAGAGGATGTGAGAGAGCCACTAGTTTTTGCTGCGCCTCATGAGCATGCGTTCCTTAAGCGAAACCCGTCCGGACTTCTCCACCTTCGTGGAGACGTTGCGACGGGACTCGATTTGGGCCTGCTTCGATTTCTTCATCCTGCAAGGAGATAAATATTTAACATCCTATTTTTAAGATATTTGTTTCGATTTACTTACAAATCATTCAAGAGAATGGTGATCTCCTTCTTCCAAATATCCTTGAAATCATTGGTGAAGTTCGTCCAGTACTCGAAGAACTGATCGGGCGTGCACGCGGACAGGGTTAGGGTGCAGGCTTTGGGCGAAAAGTGATAGAACCTCATCGTCTCCACGAACAGCTCGCGACACTCTTCGAGTAACTGTCGGAGCTTCGCCATCGATTTGTCCGCTCCCTCCACAAATTCCTCCATTTTGGACTTGAAGGGCTCGAGTATTTCTGGACGGGAGGCGGCCAGAACTTTGGCTGTGGTTCTCTTGCAACCTGAAATAAGGGAAAATGTATTATGAATATTTCCTTAACACATTTTCTAGATTTTTCCCCAAACTCACCTGCATACTTCCTGTTAAGTTCGGTTATCTGCCTCTGCACATCCTCGAAATCCATCTGCGCCGCTCTCTCCACATCCGGTGGCTCTGGTATGGGCAATTGAATCTCCAACGGATGCACTCCCTCCTTTCTCCGGTGCGCAATATATGTGCGAACAATAAAGTGGAGCAAAGTGGTGTGCGATTCCTTGGACTTCACATCCTTCAGCTTGCCCAAAATGTCCAGATTGAAGCCATCGGCCTGTCCACGCTGTCGATTGCCCCCGTTCATATAGTTTCCCAGGGTCAGGATGATGGAGAAGACGAGCTTCAGGTCCTCACTCTCTATTAATTGCTGCGATAGCTGCGATACCCCTTCTATTTTGCGAACCAATTGCGTTACGGATTCCTCGAATTCCGCCTGGAAGACAATACACGAAATCCTCTCGCTGGCCATGGAAATTAGCGAGGTGTCCAGCAGGAATTGCTCAGGCAGATCGAGGGGAATGTCGCCACCAGCAGCTTCCTTAATCTTCTGGAGCTCCTCCTCCGAGGCCTGCATGTTCCGAATGTGCTGCAGCGCCTCCAGACTGACCACAGAGGTGTCTATATGGTATATAGCGTGCTCGATTTCGTTGGAGGTCACATGCAAGCTCTTCCAGATGATGCCCACATTCCGCGATCTCTCCGGATCGAGGACTTTGATGGACTTTGCCCTCTTCACCTTCAGTTCGATGGGCTTGCTGACCGGCGCCATGGCCTGGCGGGAGAACAGCTCCGTGAACTCATCGATATTATCGAGAGGCGTCTCCTCGATCTCTGTCCAGATTTCCTTCGTGGGCGGATCTTCGCCTGCAGCTCCTCCAGCCCCATCCACACTGGTTACAGCTGGTGGCTCATCCGGCGAACTGCCGCTGTTCTCTGTGGAATCCGTGGAATTAGCTACCGACGGAGGGCGTGGCGCCGGTGGAGCACTCGTCACTATTCGCGTCCAATATAAGGGACGCATGGGCTTCGGCGGGTTAACAGCGCTCTTGCGCAGAGCTGGAAAGGATAAGCGATAAATTTGGTCAATAAATATCGAATTACTGTGAAAATAGGGAGATTATTTTAAATAATTTATTTTTTTATAGAGAAAATAAATAAATAAATGTTAATGTAAGTAGAGAAATTTTAAAATAAATAATTTTTAAGAAAAACAAATAAAATAAAACTGTATAAATATATTTTAATAGGCATTGAATATTTTTTAAGGAAGGATTTTCTTTATTATCTTTTTAACCATTAATACAGATTGTGTATTGTAAGCACCTTTGTCATATTTTATTCTTTAAGTGTATTATATTTATTTTCCCTTTTCTATGAGGCACTGTGGCCTTGCCAAGACTATTCTAATTCTGATTGTTTGACTATAGAATATGTTACATAGAAATATTAATTGAAGTGCGTAATGTAAAGGCTAATTAGTTGAAAAACATGTAAACATAGTTTTTATTATGGGTTTCAATGTATTAAACAAATATTTAAAGAATGAACAGGCTCTCTATTAGACCGGCGTAAAAAAGAGCTTGTTTTGTGAATGCCTCCAAAACGAAAAAATTAGTAAATACAAACAAAAATCGAACGATTTTTTTTTGCAAAATTAACTGAACATGTTTTAGCTTAATTATAAAAGTTGCTTCGCTCAAAGTGTGAATAAATATGGAATTTATGGCAAAAAAATCTATAAAAGTAATTTTTTTTTGTGATGAAGTTTTTGCATAAGCAAATAACAGATTTTGCTTACTTTAATTGTCAGGTAATTTAATTAATTAAGCTAATATTTTACAGACTACAGTACAAGTTTTTTTATACATAAAAAATTTACATTCTCGTAAAATGAGGTAAACATTTTCCTTCATTTTTTAAATGCAATATTTTAATAACATTTAAGTTGAGAATTTTTAATTTCTTTAATTTATTTAATTTATAAATTTAATTAATATTTTTTTACTCACTGTTTGTGCGATGGAACCAATTCCCTTCAGCGGGATCGGGCAGCGGGGCGGGTGAGAGGAGCGTCTTGGATTCGGACGAGTTCATGGGCGGCGGAGGAGGCGGCCCACCCACTCCACCGGGCGCGGGGGGTGGAGGGGGCGGGGCTGCACCAATGCCCGGTGGAGGAGGCGGGGGCGGTGGAGCGCCAGGAGCTGTAAAAGGCGGTGGAGCTGGAATTCCAAAGGCGGGCGGGGGAGGAGGCGGTGGCGGAGGGGGCGGGGCACCGAGCGCGGGGGCGGGCGGCGGAGGAGGTGGGGGAGGGGGCGGTGCACCAGCCGCATTTCCCTGCTTTTCCTTGGCTGCCTCGTCGCTTTCTTTCGAGGATTTCCCACACTTGCAGGAGCCCTCGCACTCCTCCGTTTGGGTTTCCGCATTCGCGAAACTCTTCAATCCTCCCTCGGCTCCTGCCGACTTATTGTACTCATAAATGGTGGCCTCACTGGAATTGAGGAGATCCGTGAGATTCACACATCGCTTCGAGGGACGACGCGGCGGCTCGTCCACACTGCTCAGCAGCTCGTTGACCACCGCATGCACTTCGGCCAGCGTGGAGCAGTTGAGCAGGCGCTTCTTCAGGATCTGTTGCAGCGTCTTCTGGCTATCGGTTGCCGTCGCTGTGGATGCCATCGATGTGGCCGCCAGAGCACCTCCAATTGCCCCGCCAGCTCCAGCTCCGGCCAGCGAGGCCGCTTCCAAAGATCGCAGGCCAGCGGGCGTGCTGGAAAATGGCCAAGCCGCCACCTTGTCCAGCTTTCCGGGCGTCAAGGGGAGCGAGGTCGTCGGCTGTTCCGTGTGCGTCCATTGGTACATCTCGTACGGCTGAGGGAGAGATTAAAATATAAACAGAATATTAATTTAATTAATTGAGAAAGTTAATATTTAAGCAAAAAATAATTTTAATTAATTAAGAAAGTAATTTTCTTTAATTTTGTAGTCCCTGTCCCCTCATTTCCCCTCGCAGAAAATTTCGATTTAACAATAACAAAGATTGATATATAATTCGATAGTTTAAAGTAGCGATATACATATGTATATATGTGCGATAAATCGATATTATATTTCAGATAACTTTCGATAATATTGATATTTTATCGATAATTTCTATTTATCTAAATTTGCGATATTTTCGATATTTAACAATAACTCAATATATAAATCGATTTCTTAAGTTTGGGCTTATGAAACCATGCGATATTTTCGATATTTTGTTTTTCGATTGTGCTTAAATCAGGGAATCAAACCGTAACCAGTACCGGAACCGGAACCGAAACAGAACCGATTGAAATTCAGAACCAGAACCGGAACCGGAACCGAAATGAAGAATTTTTTTGAGAACCGGTACCGGGAACCGATATTATTAGAACCGAAAAGACCGTACCGGAACCGAAACATTGTACCGGTACTGTTTCGGTTCTGAGTGAAGTTGTGTTCACTGCTCTTTTGTCGCTTCTGAGAGAGCTGCAGACAGAGAACAGAAGAGCGTTGCCCCCAACGTAACGGTCGATACCGTTACTTGTTGTCGCTGCCTTGCTAATGTATTTTGTTTTTGCAATGCGTCTGGCGTATGTATTTTGTTTTCATTGTTCGTGATCGGCATTCGGTTGTGCATCTGTGTGGCGCCACTAAAGGAATGTGTATATGAGCAGAAGCAGAAAAACTTTCATTTAATTTTTTTCTATATATATATTTTTTTGTACCGGTACATACCGGTTCCGGTACCGGTAAAATTAAGGTACCAGAACCGGAACCGGAACCGATAAAAATGAGAACCTTTTCAGAACCTTTTACCGAAATGTTAGTTTCGGTACGTACCAGAACCGGAACCGGAACCGAAATACGATTCGGTTTGACTCCCTGGCTTAAATACTATTATCCCAAAACATACAAAAAAAAAAAAAAAATCAATAAGAAAAATGTTTACTTTTAGATAAAAATGCTATTCAGTTTTAAATAATATCATTTTAAATGTTGTATTATTTAATATTTATTGATTAAATTTCATTGTCTGCTTGACATATAGTATAGCAATAACTGGAACAATCATGGTCAACCATGAGACCCTCACGCAACATGATGCAGTTCCTCGAGTGATAGCTGTCGTTGGGGTTTCCTGGTGCCCACTTTAGGAACGGTGCTGGCTTGTTCGTGGCCACGGACACAAAGTGACCTTCATTGGCCTGATCGTTGAGGCCCAGCCAGTGGGCAGAACCCTTTCTGAGCCTCGCACTAATGGCGGTGAGTTCCTCTTCGTTGTGGATAGAGGCCAGGTAACCGCCCATACGAAGGCAGGTGCTGGCAGCTGAATTCCAAGGCTCGATTGTTTCTGTTATATAAAAGTATCTTGAACCGATCCGCTTAAAGTTCGCCGGTATAGGCTTCACTGTCATTTCCTTTGGCTCCACAAGGGTCTTAATGCTGTCTAGGGTTCTCCGTATAGCGACTAGCTCACTTTCGATCCTGTCTAGTTTTGCTTGGGTTTCCTCTGCCAAGGATCCACCCAGAGTCCAGGCAGTCAAGGCTATCAGGCAATAATTTTCTAGCTTGAACATACTGGCAAGGCAAATGTCTCTAATGAACTGATTCTAGTTCTCTTCGAACACTTTCTGGCCATTAATTTGTTGCTTCTATTTTCCCAGAAAATGTAGTGTTACAGATCTACTGATTATAGATGTGTTGGGCACAGATAAGGACCTTTTATAGTGCCTATTTATTCTGGGAAAATTTGTTGTCAAATCTATTAGGAAATATAATGATTAAAAATGAGCTCTCAGACATATTTCTTGTGTATTTTCCCATAATTTAACTCAGGTTATTTGCTTATACTTTGTTGCAAGATTTTTAAAGCATTGATTAATACGTTTGATCTTTAAAGCAGCATCTCCCTTTAAGCCATACATATATTATTATTCCTTCTGTACAACCAATAACTTCTAATTGCCAGTCGAGTGGGACAAAAATGAGAAAAAAAGAAAGACAGCAGTAAGTGCATCGCTGCCAGTGGGTCTCTAGTGTGCGACAGCGACAAAGCTTAAAAGCACCCGTTGGCCAAAGTTCGCTTTATTTCTCGTCTATTTTCCTGCATGCAAAACTCCTTTGATTTTGATTGCTGCATGTCGAGGACGACGCTGACTTCTCGGTCCCACTGTGGGAATTGTCCTTTCTTGTTGTCATCAAGTTATGGAAAAGTGAAGAATATGAAAGCAGTTAAAACTGTAATGGTTATAAGGACATAAGAGCTAGGGATGCTTGAAGAAGGAGTTGAAAGTTTGTCTTGATAATTTAATTGCAGAATTTAAATGTATGGTCAATATAGGTCAATAAAAAATTGTTAAGATGTAGATTTAAATATCTATATGCAAAGGGAATTTATATATTTTTTAATATATATATATATAGATATATTTTATTTTTATGATTTTTCTATATAGTTTGTTTTCATGGAAGAATAACTTTATTTATAGGGAACTTATTTTCATGGAAGAAATAACTTTATTTGTAGGGAACTTATTTAGTTTGAATTTTTTTATTTAAAAAATTCATTTAAACATGGAGGATGATATTTAACAAGATATAGTATCTAGAGAACTAAGAAATCTTATGAATCAGCTTTTTTAAATTCCTTAAAGGAACATACAAATATTAAATATAAAAAAATCTATTAAATCATGGAGAAAGATATTTACAAAATATAGAATCCAGAAAACTAACTAATCCTATTCTTCATCTTCTTAAAACTCCTTAAGAGAACAGCTAATTAAGGTCAAACTTTCCCCACAACTGGCCCTGACAAATGCAATTAAAATTGCAATTTAATTATGTCGTTACAAGTGCCGCTTAAGCACACACACACACACCACACACCGAGACAGACAGCGCTAATCAGTCAAAGAACTTGAAAACTTGACAAATGCAAATCAAGTGCAACAGCTCGGCCCGACGCCTGATTTTGCAGATGAACAAACACACTCTTACACACAGTACAAGGGGATATAGTACATAGGTATACATATATGTATATATGAGAGGAGCAGGGGTAAATCGGGTGAGTTTATCGCACTTTACACCATTTGTGCCCAAGTGTTGGCACTTCGGGCTGGTGGTGCCAGCGATTTGCATGTTGTTTGCACATTTTAAAGAACCGGAGCGGACCAGGGAGTAACCCAAGAAACCCGCAAGTAACCAGAGTGCAGGCAACCACCACACACACCCAAAAACAACATCAACAGAGTGCGGAGCTAAAGAACCGAAAAAACCCCAAAACCATAAGAGACCACATAGAGGTGAGCTGGAGGATAAGGTATGCCAAGTGCAGTGATGGGAAAAGGTGGGAAAACCTTCTAACAATCACCTAAAAAACTCGGTGATCATTTGTATATGTTTGTATTTATTACTTACTAAATTAAATATAATTAAAATATATTATGTTCTTAGCATTAAATAGACCAACAACCTTTTACCCTATATTTCCTACATTCGGAATAAATTAAACACTCAATAAGCAATAAGAACACACACAGAGTTTTAGCCAAATTTCAAGTTAGCTTAATTTCCCAATTCCCACTTAATAACAACAACATCAAATTCTATTCAATCTAATCCCATCAGAGCCACTTGATGATATAACCCCCCAAAATCTCATGCCAAATATATATGTATATATATAGTTAAAGAACAATCGAACACGCGCACGCACACACACTTCTGATCTATGAAACCAACAACACTATACACACACGGCACACTCACTGTTGGTTACATTGCACATTCAAATCCAGTTTGCTCGTTTCTGCATCAAAGTTTCGTTTGTTCCGGCAGAGACCCAAAAGAATAATACCAGCAGATGAAGCAGGATGGGAGCGGCAAAACTTTCGACTCAAAGTAATAAAAACGCACAAACTTTCAATGAGCTGGCAACAACAATAACACGCAGAAACAGAAGGGACTACAGCGTAAAAAAAGTAGGGATATCTTAGGGATACAGTAGTCTCTGGGTACAAAGAAATTGTAGAAATGAATTATGTGAGGAAAACAAAAACAAGATTTGAGTAGGTTTCCTTACTATAAATTTCAGTTAAAATTTTTTTTACAATATATTTTTTATACTTTGTTTCTTTTTTAGTTTCAGCGACTATAATCCTCAAGAAATTCTACCTTTTAAGACTAACTTAAAATCTTCTGGTAAAATACTAAATTAAATAAATGTGATAATAGGAAATCAATATTATTAAAGCTTTTGCTTTAGTTTTTAATTAAATCATCACTTCGAAGACTATAATTCTAGCTAAAATTTGAAATTTTCTTAAAAAAAACATTATGTGATAATGCAAATATATACAAATAAGAACTTTTGTCTATATACATATGTCTCCATAAGATTTAATTTAAAATTAAACATTATGAAGTTAAGCTCCAAATGTATTTAATACTCCTTACTGAAACATTCAAATTCTAATAATAATTACAATATAAACTGTAAATATACCTTCTAATATTCTTTAAAAATATTAAAGTTATTTGATAGATTTAGTAATAAAAATAAATACGTTAAAGTAGCAACTCCTGTACTAATAAAACACCAACTAAAGTCAACGTCGAACAACGAACCTTTGACATTGTCTCACTCCACTCCTCTCCCCTCTCTCTTAGCGCTGGCCTGTTGCCCAAAAAGTTCGAACACATTTCGGAGACATCGGAGACGTCGCCAGCACCCCTCCTATACCTTCCACATATATATATATATATATACATCACATCACCCCGCCACGCTGCTCCTTTCCACTTGGCAGCCAGTTGAAGAAATTTGTGATATCATAATCTTGAGCTCAAGTATCATCACATAGAAAATCACTTAACGGTGTCGTCTGGCGTCTGCCGTCGCCCAACGACGACGACGCCCTTACTGGATCAATATATAGGAGAGTGTGTGTGTCTCTCTCTTAGGGATTTGAGGTTAAGCTGCTGTGGCTAAAACTTTTGGCCTAAACTAATTTGAGGGCTATATCCAGTGCTTCATTATTTGCGGTGGTTTTTGGTTGTTGTTCCTGCTTCGACTCCTGCTCCTGCTCCTCCTGCTTGTTGCAGTTGTTGTCCCTGCTGTCGCCTGTCTAATAACACTTAACTGGGTCTCGGTTTACAGCCCTCGAAATGGAAATGGAACAGCTTCCTTGGCCCCTTTTTCGACGGGGCAATTAAAGCTTTGCTGCTTTTCTTTCCCACTCTCTGGGAACCGTTTGTTTATTTAGCTTTCTGGTCAAGAGCAATGCTGAAATGCTAAATGCTAAATGCTGAATGCTAAATGCTAAATGCCCGGCTAAACTGTACCCCGATATGGCCAACTATTATGGAGTCCATTAGGCCCGGCAGCAGATGAAGATGACCATCGCCAGATGGTTGCCAAAGAGTTGGACAAAGGAACGAGTGGATAAAAAGGAAACTGGCCTTTTTCCCAGGGAGATATTAAAGGGCTTGGTTATTGCTCGGATGCACTAGGAGAAATGTAAAATTATAATTTTCGAATTTCTAGGGATATATTGGGAAATATGTTGAAGAGGAAATAAATTCAAATTCTACGGAAATTATATTTATTTTCATGTTTTAAATGGATCGAAAATTGCTTAAGCTGGGATGTAATTTTGGAAATTAGTTTTAGGGTAGAAAAATCTTAATTCTTTTGTTTTAATATCTTAAATACATATGTTATATTACGCTCTCTATTATAAATAAATATATTTTGTATAACATCCACTGAGGAAAGATTTGTAAGCTACATAACTTGACTTGAATAACATATATTCATATCATTTCTTTAGGGATTTTCCTAACCAAACATTATTATTAAAACCTCTCTAAAAAATTGCCTAAAATAAACTTTAAAACTATTTTTTTCAGTGCTTTATTTTCACTCTATGTACCCAACTTTGGTTTCATAATTTTGCATGCAGCAAAACAACCAAATCAACAGCAAAAGCGAAAAATTGTTAATGCAGCCGAGAGAGAACTTGGCTTTTGATAGTTGACGGCTGCCGACTGTAAAGTTTTAACAAGTTCTGACACTTGCAGGCAGGCGGGCAGCCGGGCAGCCGGGGGTTAGGGCGTTCTTGGCAAGGGTTAGAGATGGACAACCGCTATAGCTCGGTTAAATGAAAGTGCAGTGACGGCTTGGCCCTTTGGTTATGCCTCGGTCTGTCTTCCCCCTTTCTGTTTTTTGATTTTTCTTTTTTTGCAATGGAATTGCTAATTTCCGGGCACAACTTTGCGGTTCAGTGTTGCACAACTTTTCGCAGGAACTTCGACGAGCGAGCGAGCTAGCGCTGGACAACGCTGCGTATGAGTAACATTATGCAGAGAGGCCGTAAGTTGAAGGTCCTTGTGCAGGCCCTCGGGGCGATAACTGTTGGCAGCACAGGACACTGGCAAAATTGGACTCAATTAGGCGGGCAAAGTTTACAAATTAAAAGCCAAGCTAGACTAGGCCTTTACAGGATTTTCTTTGGTATATTTAGAGAAATTTAATCTAGTTTAAAATGCAAAAATCCCTTAAAGACCACTCTTTTCTAGCAGTGCACTCGTCGGACGTCATTATCAATAGTTTTTCCTGAAACGCTAATGACTTGAAACTTAGTTTAGCTGTCCTTGTGACCCCCCTGAACCCTTTATCCCCATTTGTCATCCCTTTTTGCCCCGGCCAAGCTCTAAACGCGCTGTCATCATTTCCGTTAGCGCCGTGGCAACTTCCGCCCTGTTAGCACCCTTCAGTTAGAGCCCCTCCCGCCCCTACCCCAACGACTGGAGATGACCAATTTCCGGGAATATAAGTGCATTGAACTTACGCTGAATCCGCCATCCAAATGCTCGCTGGAGATCTGCTTGAGGACGCCGACATATTTGAGATTATTGCAGAATTGCAGGGCCAGAGAATTGAACAATTCCTGGTTGTAGCACTCGTTGCTGGCAGCACTCTTCGGGTTGCTCTGCATCGTTGAGATTAGCCATTTCATCAGCATTTGACCTGCAAGAGAGAGAGAGAGCAAGGGGTTGTAACTGAATGAAATAACTTTGATCACAGCTGGTCCACTTATTCACTCGGTGGTCCCCTCTCCCTCCCAGTGGTTCGGCTTCTACGAAAAATAAAGGAAAACTTGTAGCCACTAAGCGGAGAGATTTATGGGTGAGAGACGCCTGAGGGTGAAGGAACTCCCAATCCCGAAAAAAGTGGAATAAATAATTTTCTGGGCTAAAAGTCAGACAACAAGCTTGGCTGGGAAAATAATCTCCATCGATTGGGTCACAAAAGAGAATACTCTATGACATTTCTTGGGGTATATATACGGTTTAGAATAAAATATAATATATTTAGTAATATCTTGTATAATCTTCGATCTAAAATCTTCAATATATTTTATTATTTTTCATACATATGGTCATTAAAAACCCAGATAAATTATTATGAATGAATCAATATCTTTTCTCTTTTTTTTTGTATCAATATATACTCCACGGGTAGACCTATAAGTCACTTAATCAGTTGACTTTCTGGACATTATAGTATAAAATCGCATGACTAATGGTTCGATAAGATAAACAAAAGAACTGCCTGTTCAAATAAAAGGTTTTAAGTCCACAAATTAACAAAAATTAATCAAAGTTGAGACATTTAAGATAGGAATCGTGATTTGTATTATTATTGTTCAAGAGATTAAAGGTTCTTAGATCATAAATATGTGTGCATAGAGCCAAAATAATCCCCATAACAGAGAGACTCTCCCATCAAACTAGAACAAAGCCAAAGAAACTTTTTTTGTAGCAAAAAAAAAAAAAGAAAGCAACAAACTTACGCTGGCTGTCAGCGTGTGAGTGGGAAACAGTTTGCAGGAGCAGCAGGAGCAGATGTTTCGGGTCAGAGGTCCTCAGCAGGTCAACGCGTATCCGTAGGATGCGTAGGCTAATTCCCGCCCAGACCTCAGACTCCTCCAAGCCCAGAGACGGGACATCAGGTGGTGTTCCATGCGCTCCCTTCTCCAATTGTCTGTTTCCCCTCGAAAATCGAGTTTTCTGCGCCCGCTGGGCGGCCAATGACATTAGCTGGAGATAATGTGCTGGTGGTAGCTGGGCCACATCCTCCTGGGAGTCCCATTTCAAAGCCAATGGCCGTGGTTCTATTTCCGCATCGAACTCGCATTCCTTCGACGGCTGCTTGGCCAGCAGTGAGCACCAGACGTTGCTCAAGGCACTGGACATATAAGTAGTATTTATTCTCTACTAGATCGGCAGATCTAACTAAACTTTCTCCGACTAATTTCAATTCCCAACTGTCGACGCGAATGCGGTGGCTTGTTGTTCCGTTTTGGCGAGCAGAAAAATTGAAATGTGTCGAAACTTATCAGCACTATCAGTGCCGAGAACATGACAACAGCGACGCTCTCAACAAAGTTTGGTTACCAAACTGAGAGAAAAATTGTGGTATTAGATCGGGGAATTAGAGCCCTTTTTTATAAATTACATATTTTCATATTTTCCACTGTTATTTCTATGTAAAAATTATTTCATAATTAAAATAACTTGTTTCCCTTTCCCATTAAATATTTCGTAAAACTTTAATTGCTTGTAGTTATTTAAGTTAAAAATTTAATAATGGAAAAATACCTTTACTATATTTTTTATTTTCGATTTAATATTTCTTAAATATTTCTCTGTGTACTGATAACACTGCAGTGTAACAGTGAGACCCAGGCAATGAGTGAGCCTCGTATTCTTTGGCCCTGACAAGGTCGCCTGCTTTATCAGTCATGGTTATTATTTTTATTAGGGTAACTTCTCTCTTGGTCACTGACTGAATCACTGGCTAAATTCGTTCAATCGATTTATTAGGAAATGCACACAAAATTCCAAATACGTCATTAATTTTTTATAATCGTCGAGGTTCAAATTTCAGCATAAAATCCACTGATTCAAACGTTTATTTCCCCTTTTTTTCAATTTGTACAAGTTTGTTTTGGTTTTCATGTTGTTTATCTTTTAATAACCCTTCCCGCAGGTGAAGTGTTGCTCAGTTCGAGACTTTAGATAGCGGGGGAAAGCTGACTGATAGTGTCTGTGAAATTGATGTGAACAGTTATAGATTAAATCGGGTTGATAGGGCCGACTTTTAAAGATTGAGTGACGCAAATCTATAAAATTAAACTGCACTGAGAGATTGTGGCGATCGGTAGGGTGTATTTTTAATTATATTATATTTAGTAAATTATATTAAAGGGGAATAATAAAAGGTACAGTTATGGGAAATTAAAATTAGGGAATTATATGTTAAATTAAGGTTCTTATGCTTCTTAGTAAAAGTGAAGTTTAAAACGCATCTTAGAGGAATATATTAGATGAAATGGTTGTAAAAAATATACACAATAATTTCTAAAAAGAAAGTAAATAAATTTTTAAGATCGAAAAGAGTTTGTGGTGTATTTAGTTCTTAAAATATAAGATAAATTTCTGTAATAAAGCACAATAAAAAGTTTTGACAGTAAATCTAAAGTTTTCCAAAGACCCTCTTGCAGTTTTCATTAGCCAACTAAATCCCATAAACGTCTCGCTATCCCCCAGTATCTATGTATATTCCCCAGCTTCGCTCTCATTCTCTTGGCCAAAAAGCAATTGGGCTCACAAGATCATTAGCACGCACCACATGCAAAGTTGTTGCCAGGGATTGCCATTTGCCATATCGATGATGGCCGATGGCCGATGGCCGCTGGTTCAAGGGTTAAAACCGTGAGGCAGCTACAGGAAGAGGAACAGGAATACGAGAAACAGGACGAGCGGCAGGAAGGAAGCGTCAGCTTAGCCGGTCATCGTTGGGTCTCATCATCAGCAGCGGGCGGTATCTTTGTTGTTTGCTGTTCCAATTGTTGTTGTTGTTCTTGTTTTTATTGTTCTGTTTGTGCTGTTGTTGCTTTTGGCCTTTATTGCTGGCGCCGTCGCGGCGTTGTAGCAAACGGGTTTTGATGAAAACTGCGCCACGGACGACGCACAACAAATTTGCATAACTGCTCGCCAGGCGAATGCAACAACGAATACATGCAGAGAAAATATTATACATATTTTTTTTCAAATTAAATTAAGCTAGATAATATTAATGAATGTTTCTATAGATTTCATGGTGTAAGTTTCACAATTTATATTCACTTATTTACTTTAGATATTATATCGTTGTTTATTTTGTATATAATAATTCTGCAAAAATGCAGAGTTTCTTGTGATAAAATTCGTGGGAAGTGTTCGAAAATATTTAAGTAAAGAAGTAATATTTTTTGTCAGTGCGTAGCACCCTCTGAAGAGCGGGGAGGGGTGGCTTAGGTTGCGCTACGCTGGGTGGCAGCGGTTTTTGGCGCCTCACGCATGCATGCGCTGCATTCATCAACGGCAGAGTGGCGTTCGCCGCTCCGCTCCGCTCTGCTCTCTCTTCATTCCGGAAAACAAAACGGATGAGAATGAAACGATGCCAGAAAACCACAAAGCAGAACTCAAAATGAAGCAATGAGGGACAGATGCAACAGCAGCAGGAACAGCATAGGGAGAATGCAACTAGGAGTGACGTGAGAAAGGGTTAAGGCGACTCAGAAATACCCAGGAATATTTCAAAAAGAAATCATTTCATAATATCGAAAACTTCTAGCTAGAGTAGCTTCAAACATATTTTAAAAAATCCTAAGAACTCAATCTTTAATACAAAACATTACAGTTTAGTCTCTTGTACTTTTTAAGGTAATCTGCCAACGTTTACAACTTATTCCAAGCACCGGAAGTACGCTTCTCGTAGCAGCCACTACTTCCCCTAACCCAAAATATTGTCTCATTACGCTTTGGCCGAACACATTGTCGTCTATACTTGGCGGTACACAGTCAGGCAACAGATCTCCTTGAAGTTGGAACTCCCTTCCTCCCCCACCCGGCCGTTGCTTGTTCAACTTTGGCAGCCCTCATCCCGTCCAGAATCTCTTCATCCGCGCGAAGCTGGCGAACGTGATGTTGTCGAGCATATAAATCAGATTTTTGGTCCAAAAAGCGGTGCCGGACGTTGTTGCCTGATGAAAAGTCGCGACAAAAAGCTTCTGCTGTGTTTGTCCCGTGCCCCCGTGCCCCCTCTAGAATATTCCCCTGCCCACTCTTTAGACCAGCTCCCGGCCCATCTTGCTGCAAAAGCCACGAAGAATTGATGGCCACTTCAGAGACAATGGCGACGACGACGGCGAAAATGCGAGAGGCACAGGGAGAAAATATCTATTTTTAAGGGTATTTTGGATTTTTCAGAGGAGTTTCTTTTACGGGAAAATAATTTAGATATTTCTATCAGTAAAAAGTCTTTAAAATTTATTCTAAAACATTTTTCAAAATAATTTGTAGAAGGTTCTCTGCAAGTTTCTTTGACTTTAAGAACTCTTGAAAATTTGAGGGAGAAAATATCTATTTTAAAAGGTATTCGGATTTTGCGGAGGAGTTTTATTTGTGGACAAATTATCTAGATATTTTTTTTAATGCCTTTAAAATTAAAATTTTTTAATTTTTGTTTAGGTTTTCTTCCATCAAGTTTATGCTATTTTTTTTAACTGCACCGCAAATTGCGTGTCCAGCTCTGCTTCCACTAAGCCCCCACACTTTTTCACCCCTCCCCTGCTGCTGGTGCTGCTGCAGCTTCTCTTCTTCTTCGGTTGTTTGCCCGGCGAGGCGTTAAAATGTTTGTTTGCATTAATTTGCAGCAGACGACAACGGGCGGGCATGCTGCTGATGATGATGATGGTGGTGCTGATGGAGGATCAGGAACGGGTGTCGGCGGCCTCTATCCTGTCAGCGATGAGCTTACCAATTAGCGCTTTTTGGGGCCGCCACCCAAGGCCACCCCCTCTGGTAGGCGTGGCATGTGTCAAAAACTGCGCCTCCAAAATGCCCGCGATGCGTTTGAAGCGAAAGTTTTCCAGCCATTTTTGGGTTTTGGCTGAGTGGAGTGAAGTGGAGTGGATGGCAGATTTTTGGAAATAGTTTCGCCCCCGAAAACGGCAGAAATTTTGGCACAAGGAATTCGAGAGAGCGCAATAATGCGAGGAGACAATATTTGGGATTACAGTGGATTCTTGGTAATAGAAAACAGCAAGGAAGGTTTAAAAATTGGGATTTCTGGTAAAAGATTCAGTCAAAGCTCTCTCAAAAACTTATATTAAATTTACTTATTTTGAATGAAATATAAAATAATTTCCTTTTTCTTATTAATTAAATATTTGGTAAATAATGAAGTTATTTATAATGAAGCTAGGACCCGGTAATGATTGAAATCAAAAATTTAGATTTATTTGTGGCTTTATAAATAATAATTAATTTAAATAAGATTTATCATCCATTAACTCTTAAAACCAAATAATTAAAAACTATCCAAAATATTATTTACAACCCAAGCTCCTTAAACTGTATTTTAAGTTTTTTTTCATCTCTTTTATGTTAGATTAAAATTTAAAATTAAGTTCATAATTGATTAAAAATTTAACTTATCGACAGACAACTGTTAATGGGCCATATATTCCGTCTAGGCAACAGAAATTCCCGAGATTTTCAGTCTCTTGGCTTGGGGAGACGACGAATTTAAAGCCTTGGCCGGAAAGTATGCTACACATTTCTCGGTCTCCTCAGAGTGGGGCAAGGTGGGTCGTCGCAATGGAAGAGATATATCGAAAGGTGAGAGGGAATGTGTGCGCAGGGGGCAGGGAGGAAAATACTATACTGTACTATATATGTGTGTGTGTGTGTGCACTTCAAACACTTGCGAAAATGTTAACCTCGCCAGTTTTCGCCTGGCTCTCCTCTATTTACATACAAAATTTCCCAATTATGCAATCATTCAACTTGATTTGGCTTGCTTTCTTGACTGATTTTCCGAGAGGAAAATTGCAAGACAGGGGGGGCCACAGGCCAGGCCAAAGTGTGCTGGAGCTGAAGCAGGCAAATTAATTGTTAACTTTAAGCAAACAACAAACGCAATCAAACGTGGAAAGAAACGAAAAAAAGATGGGAAACGAAAGGGAAGAGCGTTCACGGAAAGGGAAATAAAATTAAATGTTTCCCGAGAAACGACACAAAAGGCAAACAGTAAATGCGCAGAAATCGCAGAGGTTACCTTCTATATACATACTATACATACATATATATTTTTCCCTTTCCCAAAATCCCTTTTCCTCTGGATTTTCCTTCTCGATATCCCTGCCTTTGGCATCGCTTCACTGAAGTCCCAGATTGAAGCATAAAGCGCAGCTCATAAAAGGCGAGAGAGAACACTGGGTTAATACTCTAAAGGTTTTTATGAGAAAAGAATTACAAGAGGAGTTCTTTGGAAATGAAAAACTGCATTCAAGTCAGCAGAAAAAAATCTCTTAAAAAAGAAGAATCCTAAACCTTTTTATTCCCAAACTCTTAAAAACCAAGAATTCTTGAAAAATATTTTCTGAGCAGGGATCTTGGAAACCCTATTTATAAACCTTCAAATAAACTTATTTTAATAACTATTCCAGTGGGAAAACTTCCAATAAATAGCTCCACAAAGATTTAATATTAATATCAGTTTTGGGAACAAATTCCTCGACCGAAAAACCCCAACCCACAACCTCAACCCCAAGGTAACTCATACCGCAACTTTCCGCCACTTTAGAGTATTTAAACACGAATATTTCGGCAAACTTACCTTCGAACTTTTCATATGCAGCGAAGCTTAACTTTTCCGGTACATAGGATGAGCCGCGACGCGAACTGTTCCCCGTTCCGACTCCGATTTCTGGGTTCTGGGTTGCCACCAGCAACTGCGACGAAGTCGATGTCGGCGTCGCGGCCAAAAGCGTTGTCTCCTCGGCCAGAAGCGTGGTATTGGCATTGGGCGTGGAGGAGCTATTGCCCGCCGACGATTTCTCGACCGTGAAGCTGGCGACCTTCTTGAGCACATTGCTCGACAGATGATGGGGCGTTGTCGGCGTTCCAAAGCCAGGTGGCGGCGGCGGTAGGCAGGGCAGGGGCGCCGTGTCATCCTCCACATTGTCGAAGCCAGGAGGAGCTGGAGCAGCAGCCGAAGCAGGATTCGTTTGAGACTGCACAGGTGTTTGAGATGATTTAAACGAAATTATAACAGTTGATTGCGTTTCCAGCGACGAGGATGTAGTAGCACCCGCTCCGGTAGCTCCTGCGAATGAATGAAGGAATGACGAGGCGATGGCATTAGCTGGATAAATTTGTATAGAATCTTCCGTGCATATACTATATATACTCCTCCTCCATCGGTCTGTGCTCAGCCTTGCCTCTTGAATAAGTGAAAAATTGAAGATAAATGTATTCAGGCAGCGCATAAGTCACTTCCCATAATTACTGGTTAAATCGTAGAATTTTCGGCAAACATTTGCCAATCATTTATCATTTTTGATATAAGCAGGGGAATTTTTTCCGGAATATTAAATATGTGCCAGAGAACCTTTGTGATTATTTTATTGATTTTTAAAGTGTTTATAAAATGAAATTATAATACATATAAATTCTAAATGCAAATCAACTTGATTTAATTCGCTTTAAAGTGTCTAAATTTACCCAGTTACCCTCGGCATTGTTTGCTCTTTAATAAAACCCCCAACTTCAGGTCAATATTGAAATGATTTACATTCATTAAATCGAAATTCATGCACAGCAGCCTCATAAAAAATTGCCTAAAATAAACATATAATTTTTCTAGTGCATTAAATCTTCCATTACCTCCGCAGCTCACTGCCAATCAGCTTGTGTACTTTCTGGCGGGGATCCTTGATTTTTGGGAATTTTTATGGTCCCTCCTCTCCGATTGAGTAGACCCTGCGGAGCGCTTATCGCAGGCCATCATCATTGACTGTGTACCCAAGTGGTTATGATGGGCCCTCGCTTTCATCCCCCTCTCCTGCTCTTCGATTCGGGCGGAAAAAGTCCCGCGTGTATCATTCTATATAACATGATTTAATTAAAATTTAAACTTTCGTTTTTTTTCCGCTGCGTTTTTTGGGGCTCCCCTGCGGAGCCGCAGCGGGGATTCACACAACACAGACGCAAAGTCAGGAGAGGAAGCTGAAGCCGAGCCTGAAGCGCCTGTTTCCGGCCAACATTTTGTAAACAATGAAGACGTGTTTGCAATTTTTAAGTTTTTTACAAATGTTTTTTGTTCTCGACAGTCGTTGGCAGTACTTTTTTTTGGCCGCTGTATTTTCAGCTCTTCTGGGTATTCGCGATATAGCTCCGCGCAAGCCAGAGGCCCGAAAAAAGCAGCGAACCATGTTCGCTTTTGTTTATTTTTTGTTTATCGAGCCGAGCGAGTTGGGCGAACGCAATTAGGTGGATTTCGGAGGAGGAGCAGGAGAGAGTTTCGGGGGCACTTTAGCCGGGGCAATTATATATTTAAAATATCATGTGGGAGGCGGAGGCGCACGAGTCCTTGCATAAATGTGCCAATAATTACTTTCGGGTCCTGCTTGCTTTTGTTAATTCTTTCTCTTTTTTTTCCCCCTCTTTTTTCGTCACTTTTCCCGCGTTTTGTTTAAAAGGCGCCACTGATCGGATCAGTTTTGGGAAAAACAAAGAGAGTCGGTTGAGAAAAAATGAGGAAAATGAGGGAAGCTGTTGCTACATGAGTTAATTAAAAAACTTTACATTACGGTCCTGCCATTACCCTTTTCTTCCTCGGACCGTCCTTCTTTTGGGCACTCTTATTGAAAGAGGCTTTCAAAGTCAGGGAACGTATCTATTTCAAGTAATTACTGATGTCCAAGAAGGGAAGGAAGGAGAGTTATTTAATTGTAGATTAATTTTATTGTATTTGCTTATTATTAGGTTACAACTTGTGGTTATATTTTGTAAAACTTGTAATGAAATTTCTTATAAAAATTGCTCATTAAAATCACTTTTAAATATTGAGTTTTCTTGTAAATTTTCCCTAAATTTTAAACTTAATTTTCTACAGCTTTGTAGGCGTACATTTTCTATGCAAAGATGTTATCTATTCTTTTTTGCCCCTCACCTCTCAAGAGGATAAAGACACTTCAATTTTTTAAGAGAAGGTCAGGTGGGGGGCGGGACAACAACACTCAGACCTACAGTTTGGCAAGCACTTCTGTGCGACCCGTGTTTACCTTTGAAATTGGCGCAGAGCGAAATAAGCAACAAGCAAAAATCCTCACAAAAAAAGGGACAAGCTTTTAGACATCTCTCGCTCTTAGTTTTTTTTTCGACTCAAGGACCACTCAGTAGAGCACACATATGGCTACAAGTGTGTCACAACAAGCAAGGACAAAAAAGAAAGGTAGAACTGGGGGACTTTCCAGGGTGAGGGTTAAGTGGCAAATTTTTTGTATCTTAAAATATTTAAATATTTACCATGAAACATTTTTTTTAAATCAATAATTAACCTAATTACTGTGCACTTGTTTAATGAGTAAATTATTGACTTTTACCATTTTTATTACAGCTTCCCATAAACACCTTTAAAATTGTTGCACATATTCTATCAATAGGCTTACAATTATTTCTTTTGTTTCATATGGTAATTATTTGCCTTAATGGGCTGGCGATTTAAAATTAAATTAATTGATGTCCTTGGGCAAAAACACATTAGGCAGAAACTTTAATAATCGTTGAGAATGAAAAGCAATTATTTAAACATAGTAATTGTGAGTTTGATAAGAGGCTTTCTACATTTACCATAGATTTTTGTGTGTACTTGTAATTAATTTTAAGGGCAATTAATTAAAGTATATTTCTTGGACTTTTAAAGGTTTCCTAGCTCAGGAGCTATCTTCGCTTAAACTATTTTTTCTTCGATCATTTTCCCTTTATCTTAACGATTTTAAACTCAGTTCTCACCTGCTTCGTTGGGTGCTGATAATGATGATGATGAACCACCTGACGGTGTCTGACTGACGGCGGCTGCAAATCGGGATGATAGATTCTGGAGCTCCACCTTTTTGGCCTTGGAGACATTGAAGAGTTCTCCATTTCCCAGGGGCGAGTCGACGAGCCGGGTTACTCCTGCTCCTGCTCCCGATGTCGGAGTGCCAGCCTCCATGTTGCCCGGAGTCAGTGGCGTGCCCGATCCACTGCCCAAGACCTGGGCCAGCTTCTTGCCCAGCTGCAGAGCCATGAGCTCGTCCGGCGAACTCTCAGCCGGGCTATTGGGGGCTACCAGAAGATCGGTATTAAGCAATATAGCCGGCTCAGCCTCCTCGACTTCCTGCAGGTCATTGGCTATGCTGAGGTAGGTGACGCGGGTTAAGCTCAGGCAGGCCAACTTGTCGGCTCGGCAGCGCCGCTGTAGCTCTAGCACAGCCTTGGCCGTGCTCGGCGAGAGTGTGTCCACCGAGGTTACACTTATTTCGCTCAGTGGACGATCGCGTTTCGAGGATTGCGGAAGAGGATCGGCTTTGGGAGCATGTAGGTGGGGTGGCTTGGGTACGATCAGCTCCTCGTCCACGGGATCTGTGAATAGGGAATCATTGCTTGAACAACTCGTGCACAAGGACCTCCGGTCGTAGGGATAATGGTGATCGCAATGGCGGTGACAGTTTCGACTTGAATGATGGTGGTGATCTGGATGATGTTGCTGCTGCCGCTGCCGCCACTGCTGGCTGCCATGGGTTAAGGTGTCGTTGGAGGCGTAGCAGCAGTCGTCGCTGCTGCAGTTGTGGTACTCTAAGGAGTCGGTGTAATCCAAACTGACCACGTCGTCTTTTTTTATTCGGTTAGCGATTGAGTAGAGAAAATAGAGACAGACAATCGAGATGGAGAAGGTTTGAGTTGAGAGATTATTGAGAAAGGATCTCTAAAAGAGGTGGCAAATCATTATGAAACTCAACAAGCAGAAATTATGGTTTAAAAAAATTGGGATGAGGATTCCAATGAAGGGTTGCTTGTCTATATCATTTTGAAATAATATAAGGTACGTTGAAAGATTATAAAAGATGTGGCAAATTATTATTATCATTAAGAAGGGGAAATTATGGTTTTAAGAAAATAAAATAAGGTTTTAAGTTAGGGTTTTTTATGCACTTTTTAAATATTTTAATAAACTAATAATATTTTGAAGTATTTGTATATTGGATTTGATAATAGCATTTTAAATTTAGATTTTGGAATTTTAGATAATTAAAAAATATATGTTTAATAGAAACTCCATATTAATCATAATTATTTTATATTTACAGCTATTGTGTCTGTATATTTTATATTAAAAATAGCAGAACAAATATTTTTTAGTGTTAACAAAAAAGTATCAAAGCCATTATTCCCTTAAAAAAGTTCTTTAGAGTTTTTAGGTATCATTCAGCATGAATTAATTGAATATATTTTTCCAAAAATTATCTAAAAATCCTGAAATATATTTCCAGTGATCGAATTTCGTATAAACTTGCAGCTTAATGCCAAAAACGATGAGCTCGTCGCCCAAATATTTGGAGTTAAATAAAGCCGTCTGCCAACTGCGGCTCGAATGATTTATTCGCCATTAATCCGCGGCGGCAATGGGTGGCTCATTCACAAAAATGCCGACATGTGTGTAAGAAATAATAATTAAACAAAAGTAAATAAAAACAAGGCGCCACTGGAAGCCGAAAGAGTAAAGAAGAAAGAGTCTCTCTCGCAGAGCGCAGAGCGCCGGAGAGAACTCTCAGAGAGACAAGACTGGAAAGCCGCAAAATTATGAAAATCTATATGGAAAATGGTCAAGAAAGAAAAGCACGGAAAAAAGGTGTGTTTTCTGGCTGGCTAAATGAAAATGAAAATGAGGGAAAGGTTAGAGAAAATCCCCACGCACAAGGTAAACAAAGAAAATCGTACAAAACAGAACTGGAAACTGGTTTGGTTATGGGTCACTTCATGGAAACCGAAAAGAGACTGGCGGCGGAGCAAGAAATATGCGTTGGCGTCAGTTGAGTCCCTCCAACCCTCCCCCCTCTCGCACTTTAAATTGTTTAATTAAAGCAAATTGAAAGCAAAACAAAAGCCGAAGCCCTAAGATGAACCGCGATATAACACGGAAAAAGGTACTCCAAGATAAAGCAGAGGAGAGGAAAAAAGGGAAAAAGGAAAGAAAAGAACACCGCTTAAACACCTGTAGATTGCGGCCGCTGTTAATTGCTAATTGCATTTGTCAGGCACTTTTCCTTAGACACCAGAGACACTCTTAACTTGTCACTTTTCACATTGTATTTGTGCTTGCTTTTCCCTATTCCTCTTGTTTGCAGGGTTTTATTTTAATTTTTTGTGTTCTTTATTGTGTGGCTTTAACATGGAACGATCTGCGCGGAAGCGAGTTCAAAGCGTTACTAACAACCAACTGGTTTGCCGAAGGGGGGAGAATGGAATTAAAACCCAAACAGCGTGGAAAGAGCCGCTGGAAAGTCAAAAGCCGCTGAGAGAGAGAGAAAGAGAGGCAGAATGAGATGGGGGGCACTTGGGGGGGACAGGCAGGAACGAGAGGGAGAGCTATCGCAGAGAGTGTGTCCCTCGGAGAACAGAGAGAATTATACATATATTTTTTTTGTTGGGGGTCTTGAGCTCGAATTACATGAAACGAAAGCAGAGCAGAAAACGTCGAAAGATCATATATTTAATAGTGATCAACGTTAGGAATACCTCTTATTTAATATAATTAAAAAACGGAATTAAATTGTAGGGACCCTTTAAATATATTTGTTAGGGGAAAAGTTCTTATTAAATGTTGATCTATTTTTAATTAAAGAAATAAAAAATAAATAAATACAGAAAATGCTGGAAAACATAAATTACACATTTTTTAACAAGTTTATGGAATTTCATTAAACTTTGTAAAATCGATGTACGATCTTTAAATTGATATCCCTAATTTTTCCAAAACTTATGCCTGAAAATCGGTTTAAAATAAATATTCCTATGCTTTCTAAAAATTAGTTTCTTTAATTTGTTTTATTTATTTTGAGTTTGTACTGTTTTTCCCCAATAACTGACCTTAAATGGTAGCCAAATAAGTTATATCGAAATAAAATACCTTTAAATTCATAAAGAATATATATATGCTCCGAAAACCTAAAACATAATTCAAATAATAAATTCAAACTGTATTTCCCAAGATAAGATCCATTGAAAATGTTTTTCAAACAAAAAATTTCAACAAAAATTCCCCATAAAATAATAATTAAAATTATAAAGTCTTCTTATTTTTTGACAAACAACTCTCTCAAATCGTTATACCCCGTGTAAAAAATTACAAAACCTAGAATTACTCATTAGCAAGAGGCAGCGCAGCAGCAGAGTCGTTGGCGTCGAAAATCGCATGTGTTTTTGTGTACTTTTTTTTCGAGGCTGAGCTTACCCGCAACCACTGTTAATGTTGTTATTATTTTTGACTCAGTTTCTGGCACTGTTGTTATTGTTGTTACCGAAGCTGTTGTTGTTGTCTCGTTTGTGGCTGCAAAAAGCTGCTCAATGAACGCACAGTGATCATCGCCCTGCAGCTTTTCGACCCTCGTTTTTCTGGGTTTTGGCGAAGGTTTCTTCTGTGGCGGCTGTGGTGCAATTCGCCTTTTCCTCGGCTGCCTTATGGTTGGCGTTACTTCCGCCATTTGTTGATCCTCCTGTAGAATTCCCAGGGACTCTTCGTCATCTGGATGGCCAGGAGGATCCCGGCGGTGCTGAATGATGGGCCACTGGCACAGCTGTTGGGTTAAGCTACAGTGATCCTCGCTATCCGCTCGCTGTTCCAGTTGCTGTTGCTGCAGTTTTCTCAATCTCGGCGGCTTGGCGGGCGCTTTTCAGATAATAAACATATTTTGCATACTTTCGGGCTGTAGAAGCATTCTACGAAATCAAGCATTACTTCGCGAACTGAAAGCTCTTTATCTCAAATGGAAAATATCATTTTCTACTATTTTTTTTTCTTCGCCGGACTGTCTCGAAAAGATTGCTGCGATCGGAGTTTAATATCAAGTATCAAACTATTATTTGGACTATTGTTTAGATTTTGGCCTAATTTCGCATTTTTGAGGGAATTTTCGAAATGGTTTTTAGAAAAATTTATAAAAGTCTGACACTTAAATGAAATGTTACTTGGAAAATGTATATTTTATGAAGACAATAGTCAGAAATTGTTTTATTTTTATTTGTCATTATTCTTGGCATTAAAAATGCTTTAAGAGTTTAAATACTACTGAAAATATATATACTGAAATTAGTGAGAAATATAGCTTAAAAGAAATTCCCTTATTTCTTCAAAATGGCTTTTAACTATTGTTATATAATTTAGCTCAGACTTTAATATAGAAAAAGAATTCAAAAAATGTCACTCGAACTATTATAAGTATTTATCTTCATCATTAAAATTTCTGATATTTTTTCTATCTAAACAAATTAAACTTTACCTCAAAAATCAGCACTCCGCATACAAAATTTCATAAAATCTCATAAAATGCGACCAACAGTTGGCAAAACGAGCTCCCAGACTTGAATGTATTTACACGCTCAATTATTGCAATATTATAACAAATTGTAAACAACATTAAATAGTTGTTAAAACTAAACACACACACAGAGACACATAGACAGGCAAAAGGGGAGTGAAGGAGAGGGGTAAAGAGAGAGGGAGCGATAGAGATGAGTGAGTTTACAACTTTACATGGGAATGTACAAGCAAAACTATTAAAACTAATTGCCATAAATATTAGCGGCCAGCCACGTGCCATGCCAAAAAACTTTTCCACTGTAATGTGCCTCGTCCATACACATGTTGTGTGTTGCTGACTGTGTGTGTGTGTGCGTGGGTGTGGGCGCTTAATTGAGCACGTTGCCCTAACTCCGCCACAGGCTGCAGTTCCCCGAAAAAAAAAACAAGAAGCGAAAAAAAAACTAGAAATCCTAAGCCAAAACTCAGCAATGGCAGAAATCCGCCCACAACCCACTTCCGCCCCTATTTGCCGCCCTTTCCCTCGCTCGACTTTAGGGTATTTGATTTAATTTGCAGAGTGAAAGCCACGATTCTTGTTGCTGGTCATAAAGTTATGCTTTGCTATACATAGTATTTATTTAAGAAATCCATTATATGGATTTTATAAACTTTATTAAACTATGATGTATGTATAGAAGTGACATGTCTTGCTAAGTCTAAGAAATATAAGGATTTAAAGCAGGGTTCGGCACCCAGACACACAGTTTTTAAGCTAAGAGATCCAAATGATACTAACAGATCCGACCGATTTGCTTCACTGCTGCTGCAAGAACCGAACAATTGTGTATAGGCTACAGCTTCTCTGTCCCAGCAGCACCTGAACATATATAATATATAAGCGCTGCCTGAAATTATTTCCTATGCACAGTGCTGCCGACCCCTGATTCAAAGCTTCCACCGAGATTATAATCCAACATTATCGTTCGATAGGTTATCAAGTTTACTATATAGTTTTCCAATGTTTTACATTTGGCGACCTATATTTGTTATTGAAGGGCTCTAACTCAAGTTTTCCTTTCAAATTTAATCAGAAATTTAGATCAGTCTTCATAGAGCCTCGCTGCAGTCATGTGGCGTTTCGGAATATTTATTTGTCTGCTGATTGTTAGTTCTTCAAACGGACAAGAAAGTGTAGTAATATGTAAATTAACTGATGAAGTCAAATCGGAAGTGCTGGCTGTGCGGTAAATATAATAATATAAGAGTTTAAAATCACTTCAACGAACAACTTTCTATGCAGCGAGGAACAGAAACAGATTTTGGCAAACTTCACATTGATTTTGGAAAAGCAATCAGACATTTTAAGAGAACAAACACAGATTTTGGAATACCAGACTCAGATCTTAGAGGGATTGGCCTTATCTAAAACCAAAACGTACCCCTCAGTCTGTGCCGAGGGTTCGAAAAGCACTACACTCCAGATCCGCGTGCCCGAGTACAGCGAGGAACCCTTCGAGGTGTCCTGCGATCAACGGAGTCACGGCGGAGGTTGGACGATCATTCTCCGACGAAACGATGGAAGCGAGGACTTCTACCGCGGATGGGAGGACTACAAAAAGGGATTTGGCCAGCTGGGCAATGAATTCTTCTTGGGCCTGGATAAAATTCACGCCATGACCAACAACCAGATCCAGGAATTGCTGGTCCTTCTGGAAGATCGCGAAGGAAATAAAAGATATGAGTTTTACGATGAGTTCAGGGTCGGACCTGAGAGCAACAATTACACCTTGGAATCGGTGGGCTTTGCCTCTGGCGACGCTGGGGATTCGCTCACATATCATCTGGACATGATGTTTAGTATTAAGGATCGGCAAACCGACACGCGAAAGAGCACAGGTGCCTGGTGGCACAAAATATCCCACGAGAGGTAAGACTTATTGCTTAAGATTGATTGGTTTCAAATATAATTCCTTTCTCATCAGCAACTTGTGTGGAAAATATGGCGAGCCCTTTAAAAGTGGAGTATTCTGGTCTTCTTTCCGGCGATACGTACTGAAGCGCGCCGTAATGATGATAAGACCGAAGACTTCGGCCCTTAACTGATCTTAATCAGAGGTGGAGTACATATATAAAGTTAATAATCAATTTTTGTTTGGCCCAATTACCTGACTTTATAAAACACATGAAATGACTAATTGTCCTTGACCATTAATACTGTGAAAAATAAGTGATTTAAAAATGTAGTTTACATGAGATAAGATAAGATCTCTAAGGCATGGTATCATATCGGTCAAAATTGAATCATTTTAGGTGATAGGCCATATCGCTAAATATATTTTGATCAGTCAACAAAGAGACATGTTCCTTATTTAATTAGTATTGGAACAGATAAAATATAACACTGTTGTTAAACAAGTTATATTTATTTGGGGTTTCCCGGGGAGACAAAAATTATTTATGGCCATCTTTTTATCAAGCACTTCAAACTTTTCGTTTAATAGTTTCTGGGAACTTTTAGTCAGTCTTCATAGAGCCTTGCAGCAGTCATGTGGCGTTTTGGAATATTTCTTAGTCTGTTATTTGTAAATTCTTTAAAAGGTCAAGAAAATAGGGAAGTATGTACTCTTCTAACTATGTGTGACAGAATCGATCTAGTCAAATCGGAAGTGCTTGCTGTGCGGTAAATATTAGAATATAAAAGAATTTAAATCACTTAAATGAACAACTTTCTGTGCAGCGAGGAACAAGAAAACCAGAAACAGATTTTGGAAAACACCACATTGATTTTGGAAAACCAATCAGACATTTTAAGACAACAAAAGCAGATTTTGGATTACCAGACCCAGATCCTGGAAGGATTGACATTGTGTGGTGACACCAAATCGTACCCCTCAAGCTGTGCCGAGGGCTCGAGGGCCACTAAGCTCCAGATCCGCGTACCTGAGTACAGTGAGGATCCCTTCGAGGTGTCCTGCGATCAGCGGAGTCGGGGAGGCGGCTGGACGATCATTCTGCGACGAAACGATGGAAGCGAGGACTTCTACCGCGGATGGGAGGACTACAAAAAGGGATTTGGCCAGCTGGGCAATGAATTCTTCCTGGGCCTGGACAAAATTCACGCCATGACCAACAACCAGATCCAGGAAATGCTGGTCCTTCTGGAAGATCACGACGGAAAGAAAAGATATGAGCTTTACGATGAGTTCAGGGTCGGACCTGAGAGTAACAATTACACCTTGGAATCGGTGGGCTTTGCCTCTGGCGATGCTGGGGATTCGCTCACATATCATCTGGGCATGATGTTCAGCACCAAGGATCGGAACAACGACGAGCAGTCATTGGGTTTCCCTTGCGCCGATTGGTATATAGGAGCCTGGTGGTACAAGGATTGCCACGAGAGGTAAGACTCATTTGGGTATGATTTTGATTTGGTTTAAAATAGAATTCCCTTCTCATCAGCAACTTGTGTGGCGAGTACGGCAATAATGTTTGGGGAAAAGGAGTTGACTGGCGGACTTTCAAGGGTTTTTATTACTCACTAAAGCGTGCCGTAATGATGATAAGACCGAAGGCTTCGGCCCTTAACTGATCTCAATCTCCCCTTAAAATTGGGCACAATCTTGGAAAATAAAAAGCCCATAGGAAGTCTTGAAAAATAAAATTAAATCATTTTAATAACAAATTCAGCACCCATGCGTTTTACAGGTACCTGGTGGTGCAAAATTTGCCAAGAGAGGTATGACTCATTGACTCATGGTTAAGATTAGATTTGGTTTAAAATAGAACTACTTTCTCATTCTAAATTCTATATAAAAAATAAGGCATACTTTCAGGCTACATGCCAATATATTCTGGTAACTGTAGGCCCGTGATCGCATTATTAGTTTGAAGAACAACCGTAAATATGTGTTTATATTCTTCTGCACGAATATCACATACCCTTTTTACTCAGTGAATGCCGAGTATAAGTGTTTACGAGTCCCTGTATTTCTTTTCCTGAGCCTTCTGCGATTTGTTGGGAGTTGGGTGGCCTTCCCTGCAGGCGCTCTCCTTTCTTGGCCGCCATGAATTATGAATTTATGCATTGAAAAGGCCCCAAAAACAGCTGCGTGTGTGCGAGTGTATAAAGCGGGTGGAGGGGGATCAACAGTCGGGAGCTATCATCTCTCATCGCTGAAAGGGAATTTTTGATACGGACCCGGGCTCTGGCACCTCCTCCTCCCTCCCTGCCTGCCCGGCCGTTGGCTCGGCACGTTTAGGATTTTTCGTTGATTTGATTTTAGGCTTTGCCCCGCTGCAATGCCAAAAGCTTCTTGCACTCGAAGGCTGGCGGAGATGGGCGGGATGGAGCATCTCTTTTTCGCCTCTGAATTGCTTTTTGATATGCGCCTCAGCCTTGAGCGCGTTTTTCGCGACTTTGTAAAGGCGCGCGGAAAAACAGAAGAGCAGCAAAAAAAAAAAGAACGAAAATGCCAAGGAAAATCTAGGAAAAACGTTTGCCGAGTTATTTTGGCTCGAATTTGAATGTATTTTATAGCGATATAGAGTGCCTAGAGAAAGAGGAAAATGTCATGGAGATGGGAGTTTAAGAATATGCATAAAATAATATTCCTTGCTAATATATAAGATATCTACATAATATTCTGAATAATAATATCTAAAGTCACTAGGAAATACCTTCTTTATGTATATTTTCGTTACTTTAATCACTAAATATTATAAAAATAAAAATTTCTATAAACTTTAAATGTATTTTATATTTTAATAAAATGTATTTCATTTATATTTATGTGAATTTTCTTTAAATTTTATTGTTTTTTCTTTTAAAATATTATAAAAAAAGTTCCAATAAATTTTAAAACGTGTTAAAGCTTTAATAAATTTAATTTCATATTATATTTATGCAAATTTTCTTTCCCTTGGCTTCCATAAATGCATTTCCAATCAATTTTATTTATCTTGTGCAAACGAGGCAATTATCTAATACTTCACACCATTTTAAATGATAAATTTTAATCTTATTTCTTTTAAAATATTATACAAAAAATTCCACTAAACTTTAAAACTTGTCAAAGCTTAAATAAAATTTATTTCATATTATATTTGTGTGAACTTCCGTTCGCTTGGCTTCCATAAATGCATTTCCATTCAATTCTTCTTGTGCAAACAAAGCAATTATCTAATACTTCACACCAATTTCTTGGTTATATTTTTTAAGCAGATTGAAAACCAAATATATCAATCAATATAAGTCTGCCATTGTGGCATCCCTTATTCCATTGCCATTCGAAACTATTTCCGCCACTAACAAGGGCATTAAGAGTTCAGTTTCGCGGGTTGTAACCCTTTATACCATCGCCCAAAAATATTTTCCCCGCTTTGAGTGATTTTTTCGTGGGGAGGGCAAAAAGTCAGACGCCTGCAGCTTTTGAACTCGACGCGTTTTTCTTATGGCTGTTAATAGACAGTCGTGAGTTTTGTGAAGTGGGTCGCATTCGGATGCCTCCGTTTTTTGTGTTCTGTTTTGTGTTTTGCCTGTTTTCCTCTACTCTCTCTTTTTTTTTATTCGTTCTTATTCAGTTTTCCAGCTTCTCTCGGTTGCTGAGTTATGACGGCGAACGTGCTTTTGAGCTGCTGTGTTGTGTGTGTGCTTCGCTTAATATTTTTTAAAGGGGGGCAGCATCTTAAAGATTTCACATAAATAACTAAAATCTATAAATTTTTGATTTCACTTTGCCAAAAAAAAAAAAAAGGCACACACAGAGAGCGAGGAGCCACACTAAGTAAAAAATATTATTTTTCCAAGGCAGAAATGCCAATAAGTTACAAGCAGCCAAAAAACTTGAAAGTCTCGGCATCGATGAGGGATGATATGTAAGAGGGGAAATGGGGCGAAAAGTGGCAGACAGACGAAGGTGCCCACAACAACAAAAATAAAAACAACTTCGGCAAAGGAGTGGAGCTCAAAAATTCACAGAAACTGAAGCGGTAGAAGGGGAAAACCCAATGGTGGAAAATAGGAGGAGTGAGTGTTGCAAAATTTCATAAAAAACTTCTACGAAAAGTTTTTATTTTTATTTTTTCACTTCTTATTTTCTGGCTCTGGCTGGCCTTGTTGTTGTAAAACTTCCGAAAAATTCTTATTTAAACTCCGCTTAAATTGCAATAAAGTTGAAGTTGCAGAGAGCTTGATGGACAGTGTGTTTCATCAATTTAGAGTTCAGGAAACTAAGTAAATATGGGAGTATTTAGATTCAATTACTAGCAGTCAAGTCTTTATTTTACTTAGAATGGTTCTGAATTGATTTGTAATAACAGTTACACTTAGCTATTAAATACCGCCTTGGGTAACTTTAATATTTAATAATCCATCAAAGTTACGGCATTTATGCAATTGTGGTAAATATCGATTGCACACAATTATCCATTTAAATGCCAATTATTTCTTTCACCAAACTCTGTCAGATTTAATTGCTTGTCATATCGAGTTTCATATTGGAAAAAAAGCAAGTAACTCAACGTGGACGTTTAGTTTATTTCAGCATTTCTACCACAATGTCATTAGTTGTCACTTGCCTTACACATCTGAGACGCACTGTAGTCTGAGGTTACACAGAGTTCTATATTAAAACAAAAGTCCCCAAACAAAAAGTAAAAAGTAAAGTAGAAAAATGGGAACCAAAATCCGAAGGAACAATAGAGGTACAAAAAATAGTTGGTATATTGAAAAATGCAAGGGTCAAGCTTTGGTTGGGGGGTAAAGACGGAAGGAAGGAGGTTTTCAGAAATAGAAAAAAGCTGACAAACTAAATGTGATGCACACCAACAATAAGAGCTAGTAAAACAACAACGAGTAAAGTAAAGTTCTCGACAAGGAATCAACAATATAAATAGCAACAACAATAAAACAAAAGGTGCACAGAGAAAAATTGTAGCAAGTGCTTATACATGTGCTTATACAATTTATAGGGATTGTATAAATTTAATTTAAATAAAACAAGGTTTAGTCACATCAATTGTATCATAAAATTGTATCAAAGATTAGACATATCACAGAAAGCCTTCAAAACGAATTTAAACCGAAACTCTTAAAGGTTTAAACTGACCGTTCTCTTTTTATTATTAAAAAGTATGACCTAATTTATTGAATTTATCAACTTCACAAGAGTTATCGACTTGTTAATGTACTAATACTAAGGTTTTTATTAAATGCAAATAACTCACATAATTTGAAAGGTTTTCTGTGATCTTTTTGTAAAAACTAAGTTTCTTAGTTACTTAAATATTTTTGTACATAGAAACATAGTTTAAAAATAATAACAAAATTTTTTCTCTGTACATTGCTGTGGAAAACTTGGGAATCGACTTACGAAAATCTATTTGTTCGGCGCTGACATCCAATTGACCATGCTCCACTTCCGTTTCCGCTGTGATCCAGTCGCCGCTGCCACCGCCGTTGATCTCCGAATTTGCTTGGCTTTTCGGCGAGTGTAGGAATGCCTCGCGAATGCGTTTCTGACCAACGAGGCGGCTGAGGACGCGACCCCGGCTGCTTTGCCGCTGAACGAGGGCCACGCCCACTCCGAGACCGCCGCCTCCGCCGTCGCCGCCGATTCCCATCCGCACGAGACTACCGCCACCTGGCGGTGACTTTTCATCGCTGGTCGCCGCTCGATTTTGCGAATTTCCCATGTTGCCTTTGCTGCTGTTGTTGTTGTTGTTGTAGTTGTGGTTGGTCCCGTTGGTCCTGTGGCTGCTGTCGCTGCTGCTGTCGCTGCTGCAGCCGCTGCTGCTGCTGGCGCTGTGGTGGTGTTGCTGCAAAAGAAGTTTACAAAAATCAATTAAAAAACTTTTCAATCAGTCGCATTGTTTGGCTCAGGTTTTTCACAATTTTTTCAACAGTATATTTTTACGGGCTTATACTCTATAAATTCGGGATGTTTATGTGACTAAGGGGGACTTGAAAGTAAAGGGGAAAAAAAATAGCTCTAATAACGAATTATTATTATTATTCAAAAAAATTAACCATTACAGTGTCTAGAACATGAATTTTTATTCGATGTTGCTTATAAATATTGATTAAATAATTTGAATACGCATATCTTTATGAATATTTGCCCTCAAAAATATATTAATGAAATATTTATTAATTTAATTTTATATTATAGAAAAAGCCAAAAAACCACAAGGAAATTTATGATATATTTATGCATTGTAATATGTAATATAATTTGTACCAAAAAGGAATAAGGGCTTCTAATTATAAATAATACTAAACAAATAACTTAATACTATAAATACTGCTGCCTTAAAGATTTTATTAAACTAATAATAATAATAATAATGGCAATTTTTAAAGTTACCTTCATTTTTTTCTAATAATTTCTTATATATACAGAAAAAAACCCTGAATCGAACCCATATAAAAAAATATATAGAAAGTTTCTCGCTTTATAGAGTATCCATTGTTTGGTTAATAAAAAAAAAACTCAATTCTGACATTTTTTGTCTTCTTTTCGAAAGGCTAAAAAACTTTTCTGTTGCAAAAATGTTGCAGAAATATGAAATGAATTAGTTGCCCAGGTAGCAACGAAGGTAGGAGCGAGGAGCGAGTTCTCCGATGGTTGACAAAAAGTTGCTACTTTAGTTGTTTGATTTCTAAAGGCAAGTTCGTTGTTCGGTGAATGGAATGGTGGGGAATCCTGGAAGGGGTTGGCTTCTGCGGCTGATTCTGGGAGCTGTGTCAATAGCCGAGTGCCCGAGGCCATTGCAATTGCAGTTGCTCCTCAGCCGCTGAATGGGAAATCCTTGTTCACCTGCTCCTCCCTGGCTGTTCTTCGCCCCATTTTTCTCCACAACTGCAAATTGAACTTTTACTTTTCAGCAAGTTTGGACGACAGAAAATTTCCACCGATAATGATCATTAAATAGAGAGATTTAGGGGTATTCAAAAAATGGGATAAAAAAAGTGCAGGAGACGAAAAGGTCGGGGTTTAACCTTTGTTAGACATCTGTCAGGTGGTCGGCAGGTCATTGTGGGGGAAGTTTGGGGTCGGGTCTCTTTAGTTTGCTGCCAGAATATAGGAAACCATTTGCATTTGTCCAAAAGTTTGCCATTCAGGATTTGGCAAACATATTTTCAGCAATTAGAAATTTAATTTGACATGATATCGCAATTTGTCAGGTCACTTATTTATCACAAGTGGGAAATTATGATAATGAGGCTTTTAATTACATGAACAAATTAAAATAAAGTTAAGTAATTATTCTTAAAGGTAGCTGAATAAGAGTAAATAGAGATTTGCAAATTTTAAAGTCTTTGTATATGTTTATGAAAGATATAAGTAAGCACTTTTGTAAATGTTGTAAGTAGTAAGAAAAATATTGAAAATCAGTTGAAACTAACCCTATTTCGTATCCTACAATTCGTATCTTACATTAATTTTCTATGAAAATATGACACACATTCCCCACCCATTTTTTATATAAACTTTTGCCTCTCCCCCAGTTCTTATTTAACATATATCCCTAAATTATTCCGTTTCCACTTGCGATACTTCCTTATCTTTAAGTGAACTTTTGTTGACGTTTTCTGCTGGCTATCTCACACCCGATAAAAGGCGCCACCTTGATCATATCTATCAAGTTCAATGACTTAATATTTCGCACTTTCATACAAATTTTTAACGTCTATTAATTACAAAATTAAAATGGTCTAAGAAGAGAAAAGAAAAGAGAGGTTTGAGAGCGGAAGTGAGGTAGACAAAGCATTTTGAGGTCTCACGGCTCTCTCATAAATCACAATAAAAACAAATTAGAGAATTTTTTATCGGCCCGGTGGATAGGGACCACCTTGTTTTTATTAGGCCTCGAAGAATGGTCGACTAATTGAAATACTCAAGGAGGGGGAGAAGTGGGAGTGGCCGTGTTCTAAGCTATCCAAAGGGAGGTGTTAAAAATTGTTGGCCAAAATTAATTGGTAGCAATAAATTGCTCGCTGTTGTCCGCCCACGTGACTCATTTACAACTTGGTTTTGGCCAGTTCTTGGTTGCTCTCTCTCTCTTTCTCAGTCTTATTTTAAAGCATTTGTCCTTCTTTTTGAAAAATAATGAGCAGGAGCAAGAAAGGTAGAAATATACCTTGAAACTATACGTTCCTTTCTCAGCTAGAACTTTCTCTGAAGTAAAAAATATTACTTTATAAGAAAATACTATACTAGAAAATACTGTAAAAGAAAATACATTTCTAGGAAATACTGTATAAAAAATACTATATATGAAGGCATATTACTAGAAACCACTGACATTCTGGTACCTTAACCCTACACAAAAAATGCCCAGATTCCATTTCATGGCAGTAATTACCGAGTTAGGGTATTTTAAAGTACTCAGGTCTCAAAGGAAATTTCTAGCTCTTAAATGTTTTTGTGTCCTTCAAACAAATCAGTATTCAATTATGAAGAAAAAAGAATAAAAAATCCAGCATAATGAGGGACGAAGTGCGGTGGTAATGGCTAGATGGGGCGGATGAAAAGAGGCCTTTCCAAAGGAGAAAGCACGCGAAACACATTTTCTTAATTGTGTCAAAAGCGCAATTTTCTGCAATTTGTGTAAAGTGAAAGCGAAAGCAAGGCAAAGCACAAAAACACACACACATATATAAACGTGAGCCTAAAGTTTACGCATCTAAAAACTCACACAAATGTGGAAAATCACACACCTACAAGTCAGAAAGAGAGAGCAGTCAAAGCGGTGCCCGCTCTCTTTCTTCCGGTGCAATTTGTTTTGGCAAATCTGCTTCCTCTTCCACGGTTACACCTCCTGAAGGCAAAAGAAACATAAAAACGGGCGCGGCAAACTTGAATTTCTGTTTTCTGCTTTTTTTTCTTTTCGATTGTAATGTCGCGGGGATTTTTTCCCCCTTTCACTTTGATATTTTTGCGCTGCGCTAATGCGTCAGTTTCGTGAGGTTTTCTATTTCCGCACGTGGGCCTTCGCACTGCCACAGAGTTTCACCGATTAGTCCTCGGATCCGGCGATTTCCGCTTCCGTTTTAGCATTTCTTACGTTGCTTTTGCACATTAAAAACTATTATTATTGGTTATTCAATTGCAAATTGCAGGAAAAGCTATGAAATGCAACTGCAGCTGTCAGATGAAGTGTCACAACAAAGCGAGCCGAGTGGAAAATCGGCAGTCGAAGGGTAGCCGAAGGGACAGCCGAAGGGAAAGCCGAGCGCCACATCAGCTGACTCACGGTCCTAGGACAACAAAAAACACGAGAGCCACGAGGCAGCGGCGGGAAAAATCGATGGCACACTGACTGAAACTCTGAACAAATCGGCGAAGCTATCTCTCTGGGAGAGAGAGAGAGAATCAAGCCGAGCAACTATAGCACTCGCAAAGAGAGAGAATTTCGAATAGAGAGAAAACGAGAAGCTTGTGCCTGATAACAGCTGAGCGCATTTGTTATGGTTTTGTTTATTATATTTTTTATATTCGCCTTCTTTTTGGCAAGGGTTTCGGGCTTTAGGGGCCTGGAAATACCCTGCTTCAGAGAGAGATTTTTAGGGTTTAAATTAGAAATAGTAATAATTGGAAATGCATGCAAAGGTAGTTAACTTATCATAGTAAAAACATTTATTAATATTTAAAATATTTTAATATAATTTAACTTGTGTCAACACCTTCTGCTTCAAAATTATTTAATTAAATTGTTGAAAATTAAATGAAAACTCCTTCAAACATCCTAAAAAAGATTTGAGGATCGATTAATGGCTCATGGTTCAAATTCCTCCGTTATTCATTAAGATAGTCCTGATCCTAATACAATTCTAGTAGCCCCCAAAGCTAACACCATCCAAGAAGCTATCCCTAATCCTAATTCCTCTAAATATTTAAGAGCGGCATCAGTCACTGTCTATTAGGGACCACTGAGATTCTAATTGCGATTCCTGACTCCAAACCCCTTTAATTGTAGCTCACATCTCGGTCTGGCAAATCGAATCCGTTGGCTCATTAGCATCCCCGGGTCATCTGGGACTTAATTTCGGGGTTACGACGACGATATCGGGCGCTCGCCGTGGTGACTCATTGTCCGCTGTCCGTTGGCACACAATCGACAGGCACACACAAATCGCACACACAGATACTCAATACAGAGGCAGCCGCCGGTCCCCGGGCAATTGCAATTGTGATTTTATGAGCTTTTCCGGGCTGGCTTCTGTGGGGGCTTTTGGAGCATCGATAGGCCCGGCTTCGGGCGGTGCGGTTTATCCGTGGTCTTACACAGAGAAATATGTATTTTTTAAGTATTATTAACACTAAATATGTGGATATTTTCCTTAAGGAAATTATTACTGATTTTAAGAGCTATCTTTGTTATTATCATTGATAATATTATTATTGAAAGGTTTATATTTTTCCATTTTTTATATTTAAATTATTCAAAATATGTGTACACGATACATTTTTGTTTATTATTTTTATATCAAATAAAATATTTTGTACCTTTCCCTATTTTTTTCAGTTTATCAATGCTTATCAAGCCCACCTCTCTCACATTCTCTGCTTTTACTCTCTTTTTAACCTTTGGGCAGTGCGAATAAAAAAAGTTTGCATATAAAAAAAAAATACAAATTCCATTTACTCATTTATAAATGCAACAATAAAATGTTTAGCTCGGCTAGAATGATTAAGGGAATTTAAACGTAACGACGCTATGATGTCACATTTCGAATGGTACTTTTTCCGTGTTCGTTCATATATATCTCTTGTGGTTGGTCAGCTTAATATCGTGATTTTCTTATGTGTTTGCACAATGGGTATAACACAATACAAATACCTTACAAAAACCATATGTACACTTACATTCTTATTGCTTTCTGTTACTAAAATATGCACAGTTAGTATAAAACTTACGCCGCAATACATTTTTGAATAAGAATGTGACTTATAAGTTTTTATATGTTTTATATTTTATATTAAAAAAAATTAAACTGACAGATAACGCTAAGCTGACAAGATTAATGGGTTACGTTGAAAAATAATCGATAAATATACTAATAAATAAAAAATGTGCAAATACTAGTAATAATAATAAGTGTAAAGAAAAAAGGAAAGAAATTCTCCAAAATGATTCGGATAAGCCCTGAATTTTTTAAATATATAGATCAAATCAATATCTTTTATTATAAAAAATAATTATATATTTTAAGTAGGAAGCAACTTAATTTTAAATAATTTAAGCCTAATAATTGACCAACAAATAGTGTTTATGCCCACCTTTGGTTAGTGCATTTAAATCGTATTACTCTTTATCTTTGCTTTTGTTTCTTTTTATTACGCTTTATTTTTGTATTTATTTTTCTTTCCGTTCGAGTGTTAATTTTTTTCGGACTTTTCGCACATTTCTCGTTTTGATTTTGTGGGTCATCAGCGAGTGTGCGTGTGTGTTCCGTGTGTGTCAATTGAGTGATTGTTGTTGCTACCGTTGCTGTGTATATCGCTTTTGTTGCTGCTGCTGCTCAGCTGATAAGCCGTTTATTGCTGCCTGCTATTTCACTCTGATAAGAAGCAGACTTACCGATGGACAAACGGACAAATGGACAAACGGACGGAGGGACAAATGGACAAGCGGACAGACGGACAAGCGGATAGATGGACATAAGTTGCCGTGGGTCACGTTCTCGGCACTGGTAAATCCGCTTAGAATTATGCATTTCGTAACTCATTAGTCGACTCAGTTGCGATTTGTCCCACTAACGAAGGGGAAGCGGGACTAAGGCAAAGCCTTTTTAATTAGCCCATGAAAGATTTCCCAATTTAATTGGACTTAATGCATGCTGGGGAAATCCCACGAAAAGTTTGTTACTCAAAATGTTGCAGCTTGCTGGATTTTAATTAATTTTACACGACATCTTCGGTGTGTGGAGGCCTTGGGAATGCATTTTGACACATTGTTTGACAAATTGCCAGACGCTGGGGACCCACAGATACACTCGCACGCCACCACCACCAGCCAGGACACAAAGGACGACACGCGGCGGAGAGAGAGAAAGACGATGGAAAAAGACAGTTGGCGCAGGAGTTGCAGGTAACAGAATCATCAAAGCTAAACTTGACGGCAACTTGTGTCGTTGGCGCACAAGTTTAATGCCAAAAGGCAGCGCAAAGCTACCAGCGGAGCGGCCCACAAAATCGAGAGTTACAGCGGCGTCCAAGATTTAACAGGGGTGTTACGATCCATTTTTGAGTCGTCATCTACGAGGTGGCGATTTTTTCTATAAAACAGGTTTTCCCTGGTTGCTTTCTAATCTTTCCAGAATGTCTTTCTGCTGAGTCCCTATCCTCTCTAGTTTCTCCTGTAAGATCTGCGACATGATAATCTGCACATTATTGATCTCTTTCAATCTCGTCTCCAAGTTCTGCGTAGTTTTCAGCAGGAAATTCTCCTGGTCCTTCATTTTATCTATCAGTGTCGTTTTCAAATCGATGTGCCATTTAAGTTCATCGGCCTTTAGAGAGGTTAGAGCGTCTTGGAGGTCATCCAGCTTTCTTTTAGTTTGGCCCAGTTCGAATTGTTTGCCGAATGCTATGGCGGCTTCACAAGTTTCCCAACGATTTTGATTGGCCTTAACGTAGCCCAATATTGGTTTCACTGCGGAGAAACAGTATTCACCGCAAAGGGTGCCCAAGTCTTCTGATTCATCGAAGAAATCTCCACTTTCTCGGCAATTCTGCTGAGATCCACAATGATTGCCAAAAAGTATTACGCAATACAGAACAGCTAGAATTTTGAGCATTTTAAATGTTTCAAGAGCTTCAGAGTACTAAATAAGAATACGCCGGACCAAGCCATCTTATACGTGTCTTATCAATAACTACATTTGTTTTTAAATTTATTTTTCTGACCCTAGATAGTCTTTTCATGTATTTTTAGATTGTCCACTCAAATAATAAATATATATTCCAAAGCGAATATTTCAGAATAAGAAATTGATGTCTAACAAAATATGGAATTCATAAATAAAACAGTAACAGTATTGCCAATTTTATTTGGATATATTCCTTTTATTAAATTAAAAAATTCCTAAATCAACTAACCCCCTTCCGGTGCGACCCTGTGGCCCACACGCAGGTGCAGTGATAGTAACAATGTTGCACTAACTGCCCTTTCTGCCAACGCGCAAAATGGCGCCCGCAACAGGGCGTATGAGCAACGTCTGAGCCAAGCACAAATGGCAACAATGGCGACTCTGCAGCCAGCAACGACGACAACAACAACAAAAAGAACAACAATTATCATCTGGCCGAAGCATCCAATACGCTCAAGGGGAAGCTTCAGCACCCCTTTTTAGACCTCCCCAACCCCTCTTCCGATCCCATGACAAAGTCAGTTATGGTCAATAAAAAGCAATGCGAATCGGGGCCAAGCGACAATGAGGAAACGCCAGCGATTGGGATGCTACGATGGCGGCCTCCGGTTTTTGGGATGTCAAATGGAAGGATACACCCGAAAAAATATTTTTAAAACTATGGCAAATAAAATTAAATGCATTTAATAGGTTACAAAAGTTAATTTAGATCTTAACTAAAGTAAAATTCGTAAATCGAATCGAATTATACAGGATTACCATAATAATTTCGATAGAATTTTACAATTGAGTCTCAATTTGATATGTAAACACTGAGTATATATTTTTTTCTGTGTACTACTGCAACCTAGGCCAACAGATGGCGCTCCAGTCCGCCGCTGGCTGTAGCCCTAGAGATGGTAGCGTGAAATTGCACGAAATTGGCCCGAAAGGGGGTCAAAAAAAGGGGGGAAAAGCAAATTGGTCGAGGGACTGAGAGCCTAATGAAAGGCGTGTGTTTTGGGGTCAGCGGGTATTAGTGTGACCGAAATGGTGCAGAACCAAGAACGAGTCTCGTTAATGTATTCAAAAATAGCTAAAAACAAGATCTAAGCTAAGGTAGCGAACTCTTTGGATTACACATTAATACTTCAAGAACTCCAATTTATATTTAATTAACATTAAATACTTCAAAAAATGTATGTTATGTTTAATTTATAAATGAATAAAAACCAGCACATATTAATTTTGTACACAAATTTAATACAAATATTAATAAAAGCATACAATTTCGAATTCCTTTCTGATAGTTTTCCATCGAATCGCACGCTCGTTTAACCTTTGCAAGCACCACCAATCGATGGTAGCCCTTAGCCATTTCTGGCCAATACTGCGACGTGGGCCACGGGTCATCCTGCGATTCATTTAAAATCGTTAAAGCAAAACCTTGAATGCAGTTGATGCAGTGCAGTGGCCCAACATGACCCCTCAGCACTACAAAATTGACTTCCAAAAATTCCAAAATTGCGTGAGCCCCCGCCGAAAAATCAGCAGAAATCTAACCGCAATTTTATAGAGACCACTCTCAGGACCCCACACACTTCCTCATTCACGTGCAAAAATTGACCGAAAAAATGTGCCGTGTGTGTTGCGACGAAATGAAAATTATTTTAAATTATAGTCGCGCGCCCCCCAATATCCAGCAGGTAACAGGACCACAACCACATGTTAGCCCAAAAATGCCAGCGACAGGTTACACAAATTCATCCTGGTTGAACCGAAAATACATTTTGGACATTTTGTAGATACAAGTGGATCTAATTCTTACTTTTTTGGGGTTGCCTTGTGTTATTTTCAGCTGTGAAAATTAAATGAAAATTGCGGAAATGGCAGGGATAGCATAATACATTTTTAAACACGGATTTGCCTATTTTGTAGTGAAAGACAATTGGATAAACTAAAAGTCTTTATTTGTGGAAACTTTTCACTTATAGTAATATTACTATTGATTTAAATTTATTTCGTTTTGTTTATTATAATAGAGTAATTATAAAAAATGAAAATATAAAACAAAAAAAAAAAAAAAGAGTAAAGACTGTTATTTAAATTGGAATTGGTAATAATAAAAATTGTTAAATTTAATATTTATTATTAACTCCAATTTTAGTTCTAGTATTTTTCTCTTTTTTTTATTTGCTTTTTGTATATTTCTTTAAATTTTAATGTAATAAATAATAAGATTGCACTTAAATAATATTGCAACTTTTCTATTTAATTAGGTTTAAATTTTTTTTATTAATATGCTTTATTGTTCTTAATATATTAGAAAGTGTCACAGAAATATTATTTAATTTATAAAGAATTTGTTTTATAAGAAAACCTGAAGAACTCTTTTTTAAGCATCCTTTTTAATATAACTTATATAGCACAATAATACTTAAACTTTATTAAAATAATCATTAAGTTGCTCTTTAATTTATGTCGTAATTTTTTATAAAAATATTTTCTTGGAAGAAACTGATATTTTATAATAAACGAAATCCTAATTTAAAACTCTTTGAGTCTATTATTTCTCCCTTAAAGTATCTACTTGGTGTAATTTTTCCCTCTAGGACTTGCAATGACATTTCACCCACACAGAGACACACCCATCCACACACTCACACCTAGACACTCCCACACACACAGAGACAGAGACAGATCAGGAACGTTCGCATCGGACACCGTTTGCAGTGCTGCAACTTTAATTGCTTTGGTGGTTTGTGCCAAATTAGATTCTGCGGTTTTGTCGCGTCGCCATTCCGGTAATCGAGGGTGTACTGTTCGGTGAGGGGGTGTACTGAGGGCAGGAAGGTATGGACGGGACGGGGGTGGTGTCTTGGCCATCGCCTTTTCCCCAAACTCAATCGAAGCGAGGCTAAAAGCTGACGGCGAGAGCATGCACATGGCATCTGACGCTGACGCCCATCAATTAAACTTGTCAATGAGAATGCGAAGCAACAACGGGAAAACGGCAGGAACAGCGACAAGAACCCGGGGAATAAGAATTAATGGTAAGGGGATTGTGGCCAAAAGGGGGGACGAAATCTGGAGCTTGAAGAGTGCCCCTGCCATTTGCATGCAGATCAGCTAAAAGTTAACTACATTTCAGCCCGTTCCATTGACATTCAAATTAGGTTTTCGCTGAAAAACATCCATACGTCGTGTAATTAGATTTTAAATTTTTTTTGGGGAATGGAATTGTCGTATAGTCTTTAAATTTATTAAATTAAAAATATTCCCTGCCTTAAATATTTACTATTCGGGTATTTTTGTCAAAAACCAACGACTTCTCTTGTCCTGACCACAGCTTACACATTAAGACTTGCCCCCCGGCTAGACAGGACTCAGCTCAATGCAATCAACAAGGTCCCAGGGATAAGTCGACATACTCCGTGTAAATGTTATCCTATTCTTGTTGTATTCTCTTTTTTTTTATTTAGAATATTTGCAAAATAAAATGCGGGCCAAGAACTCAGCTCGTTGTCGCTCTCGAACCGAAATTTCCATTCCTCGAGAGCCGCGGGCCAATGACATGACTCTCTGGTCTCGGTTTTTATCCTGTTGGTTGGTCCTGTCGTTATGGACGCTGTCCTATCTACTATCTCAACAATTGTACGCACCGAGAAATTGATTTATTTTTGTTTACGCCAAAACAGCAAAAAGTTTACCACAATTTCTACTGCTCCTCTCGATCTCTCTCTCTGTGAATTTTGCCTCTGGGCAAGTTTTTGTTGGCTTATTCCGGTGTTCCTCTTGCACACAAAATAATAACTGGCTTTAAGTTCCTTTACAAATAAAAATAATTGTCTTAAATATTTATAATTTCTAATTATAAAAAAAAAAAAAAAAGTATTACAAAACATTTAAATCGAGATTTTTGTTTATTATGCTCTTGGTTATTTTTTTATTTCCTCTAATGTCTCTAGATTTATTTCTCCCTGTGCACCACTTCGTTATCCGCTTCTTGTGAACTGTCGGGCTAATCCTAATGCTCTCTAATTACATTGGCCAGCAAGTCAACACACAGCAGAGTCAAGGCCAAGTTTCTCTCCTGTCTATTTGAGTTTCCCATGTCCGCTGTCTACTTGCCAGCCGCCCGCTTATCATTTTTTAGCCCTGGCTTATAGACACTCCTAATTATTGGCCCTCTGGCCTGGCTAAGACAGCCACGATTTCGGCCATTGAACTGGCCCCTCCGTGGCAGTCTTGTTCTTCGTCGGCCAGCCTGTTTATGAGGGTGCGACGACACCTGAGGGGGGTGTGTGAGATTTTCCTGCACTTTTCTCGGGGTATTTGTTAATTTTGGAGTAAAATGTTGCAGTTTCAACTTATTAAAATGGTTCATGAGAATTAAACTTTATTTATAATCAGATAAATAAAGCATTTTAATGTTTTTGAAAAGCAAAAAATTATTTAAAAACCTTAAGCATTAATCCCCTTTTCATCGTAAATATAGGTTTTTGCCAAGTTCGGATAGTTTTTACAAAAAAGTTTCTTAGTTTTGACTTTTGTACTTACGCTTTGGTACTCTAGAATATTTCTTTAAAAAATCCTCACTACTTATTATGCGTTATTCCCACTGCGTCACATGCCTAACAAGCATTTATATTTCTGCGTCGTGCAAATTTATGAAGGGCACTTGAAATGGCCTACGAGCCTGGCTCACGACCCCCATTTTCCCTCGTTTACCGCCCGCCCCCCTTGCACCTGTGGCAGGGGTTGTGGAAAAAAAAAAACACAGTGGCTTGGGCGGGGGGTGAGAAAAAAGAAAAAGCATCAGACGAGGCGAGCAAAATGGCGAGCAATAAAAATAATTGCAAATTTCGAAATTTAAGTGTAGGCGTGAGGCACGTTTAAAGTGGTGCCCCAGCTCGCCCACCCCTCTGCAGGGTTTTACCCACTCCCCCTCTGTCATTCTGCTGCACAAACAATGGCCAAAAAACCAAAAAAAAAAAAAAAGAATGGAAAGCCAAATGCTCAACGCAGTGTAAAATCTGCGAATCGTGGTTTTCTTTTTCACTTTTCCCGCCCGCTGTCTGTGTGTGTGTGTTTGTGTTTTACAATCTGTTTCGCAACTCACGTAAAATATAAGGTAATTTGTGGAAATTTGATGTTTATCGTAAATTGTTTTTTATTTGCACAATGTCACCATTTTGCGGTTTGCCAGCAGGGCGCTCTCACACACACACTCGCAAACAAACCGCGTTCAGAGTTGCCAGGCAGGCCGAGAAACGAATAAAATAAAAATAAAAAATAAGAATAAAAATCAAAGTGAAATTTTGGGTCCTTTCACTTTATTTAAAAGACATCAAAACATTGGTTTAAAATTCATAAATATCTCCAAATCATAAAATCATAAGATAAATACTACATCAAATTAAAACGCTCTTAAAACGCTCGTCTGCGTTTTCTGACTTCTTTTAGTTTATGTTAAATTTACATTTATGAACTTAGAAACGCCTTTCAACAGTTATATGTTCAAAATTAATTCTTGAAATGTTCGGATTTTTTATTATTGAAATATTATTACTCTTCTTTAACTCCCTTTAATATATTTAATAAAATGTGTTTTCTGACATATACTTTTTTTACAGAATTATATAGAGAAATACGAAATGAAAATATTAAGCCCAAATAATAAATTAAAATAATACAATAATTATTAATATTTTATTAAAAAATATTTCAAATTGTGCAATGACTGATATGTTTTAAATAAAGTGTCCATTGGAATCAACATTTTTGTATTATTTTTCCACCTATTTTTGAATTATTAATTATTATTTAAAAAAGAGTATGAGTCTTCAGACATAATTTTTTTTAAACAGAAAGGATTAGCCTTCCTTCCAACAAATGACAAACAAAATAAGCTTCAATATAAAGATTATTAAATATAAACTTAACCGAATAAAAACTTTAAATTAAAAACAACTAACCTAAAATATACAATGTTCTGTTCTTTGCAAGACATAAAAGTCAGAACTGCCCATTGAAAGAGTATACGATGAGCAAACTGACATGCTTTCCCACCTTAATTGTACGCCAACAAAATAAAAATAAAAAATTGCAAAAAAAGCGGAAATATGGTAAAAACAATTGCAAACATTTTTCAATTTACCTGGATGGCGGACACGACGCTCCTCCTCCGCTTCCGCCTCCTGTTGTTTACTCGGCTCGTTTTTCTGCCTCGCGTTTCTATTGTGTTTTTCGCCGATTTTTCTGGCGGTTGTCCGGATACTTGAAGTTCGTTTGCGGCACAATACAGAAGCACCACCAATATGAGAGCGGACATAGGAATACACGCCAAGGGGTGAATTTCCCCTACACGGTCGTCTATGAGCATTTTGACCAAAAACGAAAAAAATTCAAAAACAGAACCACAAAAAAACACAAATTTGGGCCAGGAAACGAGATGCCTACCAGCCGAGTCAAATGTTTTGGAGGAACTGAAATCAGTTGGTTTAATTTTCATTTTATTTACTTTATAATTATCGTATATATTCTGTTTTACATTGTATAATATCGTATATCATTACGGTCTAGGTTTACAGTTAAAATTAGTTTAATGTTTGGTTTCGCAATAAAAATGTTTCAGTAAAATGTTACAAACGCCTGGCGCGAACATTTCCGTTTTTATTTTTTTTCAGTTTCAGTTTCATTTTATTTTTTGTATTTCTTTTTTTTTCGTTTGGAGAACCGTTTCAAATAGTTTACATCGAGTTCAAGAGGAAATTATAAAACACACATAGAAAAGAGTGGACACTTGAACATAGTTGAAGACTTAGACTTATGTTTATCGACTATTTTGATCTCATTTGGTTTTGGATTACGATTACTTCTTTGCTTACAAGTAAGTTGATCTTGGAAAGTTGTGTACTTTGGTCTGGGTTAGTTTACATATCAGATAAAGGTTTTAAAATGAATACAAATAAATTATGCAAACTTTTAATAGTAATCTTTAATGGTTTAATCTGGAAAATTCCGAAATTTAGAGCTGTGGGTAAATTGCTTTAGCCCAGACCAACACAAAGAGTCTCCAAAATCCTGTTCATCTTATTTAATGATAATAATAATAATCTCTATATAATATACTTCAAACATATATTTTATTTGGAATTGAATTTCTGCTTTCTATTCTCTTTGGTTTACTCCGTGTTCATGTATTTACAATTCACTTAAAGTTTAATTAACCATTTAAATGGCTTCTATTGCTATTGGGAGAGAGCTAAAATATGCGCAACGTTCATTTAAAATTTAAGTTAATTTATTTAACTAAATTTGTATGCATAATTTGTTGCGCAAACACCCCCAAAAAATACTGATTTTTCCATTTTATGCTTTTACGATTTCACGCCGGCCTTTTGTTTGGTTAACATCATAAAATAAATGCTTCAATTATGTGGATTTATTACTTGAATATTTCATAACGGAGCTGAACGAACAACTAGTGGATTAAAGATATTTCTCGATTTTTGGTTTGCTGTGCAATAAAACATTCGATTCGGATGCGTTTTTCTTTTTTTATTCAGCATATCACTGATTGCTAAAGGGCTGTTGTCAAGAGTTTGGTTTTTAAATGGAAAACAAGGCTGGAATATGTACAACTAAATGATTTTACAACCCACTTTGATGGCTACACGCTAAAAGCGATATACAATGTTATTCGATTTCGGTGTCAGAATGGGCAGAAGTAAAGGGAAATCAATATTTATTAAATTTTCACCTCGGACTCGAGCCAGCAGAAAGTTTTTTGAAAGTTCGGTAGATGATTTCGGTAATCACTTTTCATGAATGAATTTTTTTGTTCTTTGCATCGAGTTTGCCTTAGTTCGATTTAGTTTACAAAATCATTTTTAAACTCCCCAGCAGCTTAACATTTAAATTGAATTCCGTTTTGTGTTTGTTGATTATTCTCCCATTTGTTTCAAAGATTTTTCTCCTGCTTTTTATTGTATGCTAAAAGATAGTTTTGCTATTTTAATTCTCATATTTTGCGGTTTGGTTTTGTCTATTTATATATATACTGTATATGTACTGTACTGTCTATATGTAAATGCAACTCACTTGGACTTGTGACGACTGGCAGCGTTCAGTTTAAAGTTGGTTGCAAAATTTAATAACTCCAGAGATTTTTTTCTACTTGTTTGGGCTTTGGGTGGGCGTGTCAACTATTTACAGATTGCACACAGTAAATAAATTGATAATGTGTGCTCTGATTTCGCTGAACCGAGTGGCGCTGAGGGCTTTGTGCAATGGCAAATTAATTTGCAAATTTACACAATCTAATTTTAGGTCAACGGGGGACACCGACACTGACACAGACACAGACGACCAATTGTTAATTTGTAATTACAATTTTTGCATTATTATAGGCGAACAATTGAAATTAGCAGCGCAATTAGTCGATCCGAGCAAACAAATATTCGTTCCAATTTAATGCCCCAATGGAGACAAAAGCTAATGAGAGGAGTCGCAACACTTTTCCACTTTCCACCTCCTAGGATTTTCCCTATTTTTTTCCCCATCTTTTTTGCATTGTGTCGAAGTTTGATTTTTATTGCCCATGTTTTGGTTTGGTTTTTGGCTCGGGAAAAGCAATTAAATGAACATTTTGTCTCTTTTATTTGATTTAAACGAACGCAATTTCCATATTTTTGCTCCAACAAAAAAAATGGGGCATAGAAACCTCAAAAAGGTGGCTTTTGTGTTTGGCTGTTGGTTTAACAATGATTTGACCAGAATATTATGGCGGTGTTATTGCAGTTTGTCGCCATGGACTTCAATATTTTGGCCACACGCTTGAAAAATGCACCGAATAAATTATTATTTAAATCTAAATAAACTGAAGTGGCGAAGTGCTGTTGCTTTGGCAATTTTATGCAAGTTTTTGTGTGTATTTAATTTACTACTTTTCAGTTTTTGTTTTAGTTTCAGTTTATTTTTTCGATTACAAACTCTTTTTTGAAGCTTTGCTTTAAAATTTAAAAGAATTGAGAAGAAACTCTATTGGAAAATGGAGAATGCTGTAGACAATTATTAAACTTTAGTTTAAGCTTGACTTAACATACTTGTAGTTTAATTTACTTTCTTTTTTGTTTGGTATTTCTGCAGAGATTTTACATTTACAGCGTTTTTGTTTTTTTTTTTGGTTTTTTTGGTCGAAATAGGCAAGTTTCCTCTTAATTAGCTTGGTTTGCATTTTTCACGCCACTTAAACAGCTAAAAATGTTAAATTTTTAATGCATTTCTTTGTTACTTACTTAAATGCTAATGTCAAAATGGTATTTGGTTGCCGGTTTGTTGCTGCTTTTGTTGTCTCTCTTAACTGGCAATTTGTTTAATTTGCCAAATCCTGTATTATATCCGCTGCAACGAGAGAAACACAAAAAAGAATCGATTTGCGTTTAGTGCGATTTAAGCTCATTAATAAATAATGGTGAAATGTGCAATTTAAATTAATTAATGCAGGCATGCGAGTGTGTCCCACTAAGCTATTAATTTGCAAGGGACTTGTATTATTTCGGATCCAGGTCAGACAGTTCGGTTTTGAGAGCAGCCTGGCCATAGATTTGTCATAATATATCTCTATATTTATATTTATAAAAAATTTCGCTCCAAATACATTTGCATTTGCATTCAATCAGCATAATGCCTGGCTGAATGCCCCATTCAATTCCATTTGTATTTATTTTTATTTAAAAATATCTCACACTATATTCCATCCGCATTATATTCGCTGGATTTATATAGATTTTATCTATTTCTATGTGCGACTTGAACGCTTCTATCTCGAAAGCTCAATTCAAATGCCAAAACACTTCACACACGCTGAGGTGAGCTTCAGTTGCTCCGCTCTCTCTGCACTTGTCACCGTCGGAAAATGCTCTGCATTGACTCCTCCGGTTACCCCGAATTTCCCTGCTTTTCCTACGCTTTTGCGCTGATTTGGGGCGACACTTTATGCACTTTGACTTGCCTCTGACAATTGCAGCTTTTGCATAAATACATTTTCTGCACATTTTCCACGCACACAGAACACATTCCACTTGAAGTCAAGTGGTTTGTGGAACTCCTCGCTCGTCTGCCACAATAAAATACTTTCGAAATTCGTTTTCCTCTGAAGCAGCAGAGTTTTTTTGTTTGCTAAGCTTTTCCCCTTTCCCCGCCATTTTTCGCCTCGAAAAACTCAATTAACGCTTATATTTTCGCCGCCGTTTTTCGGGGTTTCCCTCTCACAAAATGTGACACGGTCGTTTGAGCTTTATGTTGACCGCTTGTTGTTATGTTTCATTACCTAATAAACATTTTATGAGAGGGGGCTGGTGGGGACAGAGTTGGTCAAACAGAAAGACAGACGACCGGCGGAGCGGCCAAATTGGTAAATTGTTTGAAAAGATGCATTACACGCAGCTCACTGGGGCAGAGTCCAATGGCCATCAGGCTCTTCCCTTTCCGCCCACTTTTCCGTTGCTTTTCAACCATTTTCCACCCCGCAGCCCTTCGACAAACCATTTTGGCCCTGCCGTAATTAACAAGCTGCAAAACGGCTCCAATGGGCTGGCAATGAGTTTTCCGACATTATTTTTTACTCGGTGGGGCTGGGGAGGAAGAGTTGATTAACTATCCAAGGTGAGATGTAGGAACTGAGCTTTATTATTTTGAAATAAATAATTTCATGAGCCTTAAAGAGTCAATGATCTTTTATATTAAATAAAAAATAATAGATATATATCTTTTGAAATTATTCAATAATTAAATTTTACCATTCAATAATTTTAGACTTTGCTAATTGAGTCAGAAATTGATTTAGAAGGGTATCCCATTATCGTAGAAATCCCATCTCCAAGTTACCCCCTATAAAGTCACTTAATGTTTGACCCCTTGTCCGCCTCCAAGCCCTTGGCTCCTGATAGTCCTGATGGCTTCTGTTGGCCCATAAAACATGCTTTTCCCGCTACCATAAGGTGCCTTGCTTCGTCAGGATGCTGCCTGTAAGGCTACTACTACCTGTACTGTTACCTGTACCAAATACCAGCTCAAAAACCCCCGTTAAAACCACCCCGCTCTGCGCATCCCTGCTTTGGGCTTGCTCTTGTATTTATGCCTATGAATATTTCATTTAATTGAAGCGCATTCATTACCAACCGCAGCAACAGCAACAAGAGCAAGAACAACAGCCACCCACTCGGCGGTGCTATCTCCCTGGCACTGCCATCACCCCGCTGTCGCCGCACTTTCGGCGTTGTAATTAAAATAAATTTATTACGTAAAATATTTTGCCAAAAAATTTGTCGAAAGTTGTGGCTTGGCCCCATGGCGTAATAAATAATGCTGAAGGTGTGTGGATGTGGATACTGCTGATGTGTGTAAGTGTATGTGTGCAGGTGTGGACAGTTGGGGTCAACAAAAAAGAGCTAGAAGCAATATAAAGGTATTATAAATATAATAAATATAATGATATATTAATTAATATATAAAATATATGATATAAAACAAATATATAATGAATAAATTAAATATAACAAATACCTAAATAGAGAAATATGTATTTTTTTTATTTTATGGTTCTACAAAGTGAATTTAATAATAGTTAGTTGAGTTAAACTTTAACTTTAATAATTTTAAAACAAATTTCAATTTATTATTGTAAACTCAGATTAAAATAATTATAGGTAACAGCTTTTAATTTGAGAAAAGAATAAATTAATAGCGATTGGAGAGCTTTATAAATAAATAATTAAATAAAATCTTACATAATATTATATCATCTGTAAAACCCTACAAAACCTACCGCCAATATGACCCCTGAAAGACATCACATTTTCCTACAGTTTACTTTATTTTAAGTGCTATTATTTCAACCACAACTGTATGTTCCCGTCCGTGTGAATGTTTGTTTAATGATCTGTGTACGCTTTGTTGCTGCTGTTGCTCTACGGAAATTGATGCGGTTAATATGCTTCCAATTGTTAATTTTTGCGTTTCGTTTGTATTTTCCCAAAAGCCACAAAATCATGCGAACACAAAAAAAAAGAAATAAAACAGGAAAAATACAATTGCACATACAATTTACACAAGGAACGCAAATAGAAACCGAATACAAAAAGCTAAATCTAATCAACAGGAATAACAAACCGGCCAAGCGAGCAACCAAACAAATTTAATGGATAACCAAAAATTTATGATTATACCTCTGATTTGGCTAACCAAATTTCTCTCATGTTTCTGAAATTAATTTGCTAGACATACAATTATCCTGTTCGGTGCAGGGATTTTTCAACCAAAATTATTGTAATTTAAATGGTGAAAATAAAATTAGGGAAAAGGAGGAATTGGAAATGAGAGACAGCTTATTATGTGGGATTTTATTAATAACATATTATAACTATTTTATTTAAATTTTAATGGGTTATTTAAAGAAATCCAATATTTTTATTTAATGTTTCACATATTAAATTGCAAAATAATATTTATATTTATCTTTAACAAAATGTTAGTTTATAAGTTTATATTCTATTTTAATATTAAACATTTTTTAGACATTCCCTTAATGTTTCCTTGTTGTTTTATTTGCTAATTAGCATTGCAGTCACACAAAAGACCCTCGAATAAATACTAAGAACACTTGAAAACAATTTTTAAAAGTATTTTTAATATATATAAAAAATTGTCTAACATTTTATAAGATTTAATCTCCGCCACTCGACCTAATTGATGGCAGTGCATTTAATGCTAAGTGCACTTGCGTTTCTTTCCCATCAAATCAACTTCAGCTCGATCGAAATTTAATCACTCAAACGCTGTTAGCGAATTCCGGGGAATCAACACCCTAAACTAGGAGAAAATGATATCGTGAACACACACACACACACCTACACAGGACATTGCAGGACTAATTGAAACTCACGGCAAAAGGCAAGCCGGAGAGAGCTCCGAATTGAGCTCTGAATCGAATGCAATGCGGCGCTGCTGCAATTCAATACGGCGAATGGAGTGAAGCACTCGAAATAAAAATGTTTGGCATTGCGTAACGCGCTCTGTGATTTGTACTCTTTGGACTTTGGACTTTATTTTGACCGAACTCTGGACTAGAGAGGAGAGGAGGGGGAGAGCCCGCAAATCGGCAATTGGGATTGCGCAAATCGAGCAAAGCCGGCAGCGGCAGCAGCTCGAAAGCATTGCATACTTTGCAGCGCAATTTCGGGGCATTGAAACAACAGCGAAAATACTTGGCTCTCCCGTTGTTGTTGCCTCGATTCTTTTGTCGTTTTTCCTTCTTTTCACGAACCTGGTCATCAAAGTCAAAACTAGGGTTAGGGCCAATATAAAGTGGTGCGCCGCTGGAGGAGCGGGTTAACAACAGTCTGCTACTGCTACTGCTTTTATTGCTTTAAACTGGCCCTTGAGTTCCACTTGCCATTCAACTTGAGTCCCGAGTCCTGAGTCCCTTTCGCAATGGAGGAGTTTCTTTTGGGAGCCTCAGAGAGAGAGGTGGCAGCACAAAAGTAAAGTGAAGCAACTGCCGCCAGGTTACCGAAGCTCGTCTTCATCCGCAGGCTTGAGCTGACACTGCGCCAACCCTTTTACGCCATCCCTCACAGATTTTGGTTGCAGTTTTTTGTGCCCTTCATACTGGCCAGAAATGGAAGTATTTTAGCTCTATATAGCTTTTACAGTTTGCTTTAAATATAAACATTTTTATCAACAAATTAAAACTATGTTTGTGGTCTAAATATTAAGGATATAAGACCGAGTAAAAGTTCGCCTTTGGTTAATTATCCCTTTTTCTGGCCTTGTTTTATTTTTCCTCTTTTCCCACACAATATTCCAACCAAAATCCAGTGACTATAGCGCCGGAAAATAAAGGCTCAAAAGTTGTCTTTATCAATGATCATTAAGGGTATTTGTGGCTTCGTTCGGACCGCAGCTGTTCATCTTTCCCGCTTTTTCCTTTTGCACATCTTGAGTTGGCATATTTTCGTTGGTGCTTTCGTTTCTGGGCTCCACTTTGTTGCTTTGTGGCCAAAAATGCGGCACACGAACTGCAGAGGAGGTCGGAGAAGGAGTCGCAAAAAACAGGCAACAGGGACAGAGAGACAGGGGACAGGGGCAAAGTCGAGTCTTTGGCCATGGCTTTTGTTTTAATTGAAATGTTTTTGTGCTCCTCCGCTGGCTAGCTGGCTGGCTGTATGCAGCAACTGCAGCTGCTTCTCTTTTCTAAGCCGATTAGAAGCAGTTCATAATGTATACGGCTAAATATGAAAGCTGGTCAGGATGTTTTGCCCCATTTTCTGTGCAACACTCCCCGGAGGTTGGAAAACAATTGTTTTGGTCCACGCTGCGGAGAGACCGCAATCGCCGCAGTCTCTCTCCCTCTGTCTCTGTGTGTTTCGGCCTTTGTCTGTCTGTCTAATTGAAGCAGCATTTAGTGGATACCAGGGCGTAATACGGGGCGTATGCGGAATATGAAACGGAATACGGAGCGGATATCTTATGCAGAACAGCACAAAAATCACGCATACGCCGTGTGTGTGTACGAGAGCGCATACTAAAAAAACCGCAGCCTTTAGCTGGAAGTAAATGCCGAGCACTCTGGCTATAGCTATAGCTCTCGCTTCGCATTCGCAATCGCAATCGCAATGCTTTTTATGCATTCCATGTGGCATTGCGGCCGACAATGGAGAAAATCGATCAATTTCTCGCTCGCTGAGGTCTGGCGGTTAAGGGGATACGAATTTCTATTAGGAAAGCAGGTAAACATCAGCAAGTAGGTGCCATCAATTTTAGTGGGAAAATAATAAGCAATAACTAGCACAATTAAGTTTAATTTAGAGAAAGTTAAAAGACTGATCGCTTAATTTCTTTAATTTATTTAAAAGATATTTGTTTTTTGTCTGAAATCAATATTGCTGAGCTTGGTACAACTTTATTTATTGATTTTATGTGCCAATTTATTTTGTTTAGTTAAAACTTGTTGCTGTTTTCCAATCACTTTCAATTACACTGCCAGCTAAGCAAGTTATTCTCTAACAAATCTTTGGCTGTCCGTTTTCTATACTACCTCTGATTTCTTCCAGTGTGCGCTTGTTTATGTGCTTTTATTTAGATCGGCTTGTGTGTGCTTTGGGGGTGTGTGCATGTGTTCGGTTGCGCTTCAGCGTTTCACTTCACTTACAGCTGGCAGCGTTGTTTGATTTTGATTTTGTAAAATATTTTCTGCTCTTGCATTTTACATTTTTAATAGCGCTCGTTCGCTGGGGCTCTCCCTTCCTCCAACCAGCCAGCCATCCATCCAACTATCTCCTTCTATTTCGCCATAGTTTGTTTTGGTATTTTCCAGTATTTTGAAACCTTTTTATTCCATTTTGTTGCCAGAGGAGGCGAAGGAGGAGGAGCTGCTGCTGATGCTGTTGCTGCGATAGTTGTCGCTGCAAGCGATTTGTTGTTTTTGGGAGAAGGATGGGAATAGGGAGGCAGCAGCCCCAGAGCTGACTATTTTATGTGCATTTATCTGTGTACATTGGTGCATCCTGCCTCTGTTGCATAAAAGGATATACAGATGCAAATTCTATACAGAAATGTGGGCAAAGGGTGTGTGCGTGTGCTTGCCTCCTATTGTCCTGACAGTGAGGAAATTCTATTTTATTTATCCGAGCAGCTCCAGCTCGGAGCATCAGCAAAACTCTTGGCCAAACATTTCCCACCACTTAAGTGCATAATCAATCAAACTGATTTCTTAGTCGCCTCAACCGATTTCGGATTTTTGGGCTACAGATTTGTGTTGGGATTGGATTTGCGGATGGATTATTTCACCAATGGGATTTTCTCAATTCTTGAGATGAACAATTTGTGCTGCAATAATCACATTTATGGGATTATTTCACGAAGAGAATGGGGAAATGGAAAGTGCTCCTTAAGTGGCAGAAAGTGATCTCTCAATTGTGTTTTGGTTGTTTTTTAATTTAGATATATCAGCTTGGAAGGTTCATAGATATTTTCTTATCATAATATTTTCTTAAAAATAATTCATTTAATTTTCTAATTTATTTTAAACCCTTGAACTCACCCAATTGCTGCTGCGGCTTCGACGGTTGTTGCTGCTGCAGATCCTTCCTCTGCGGCGGCAATGGCGGCTGCTTGCCGGACTTCCTCAGGGTTCCGTAACGCTGCGCTGCCTGCAACATTTCGTGGGGCGCCAGGGGCTGCGACACCGAGGCGGAGGAGGAGTTACCACCTTGGGGCGTGAAACTCTGCTGGCTGAGGGAACTGGTGACCGTCTGGATGTGCGGCGTGTAGCCACTGTAGTCCACCAGGCCACTAAATGCCGACGGCGGTCGCTCCACATAGATCTGCTGCGACTGGGCGGCGGCCAGCTGGAGGCGCCACAACGCCTCCTGCGACAGATCCCTGGCGTTGCTGTAGTTGTTCTCGGTGGAATTGTTGCTCGACCCTGGAAATTAGCACATTTACATTGAGTTATTTTGGTCCAAATTACAGTTACTAGTTAGTTAATACAGCTGTACAACTAAGGCAGAAAAAGGTGTTGAGTGCGGCAGGAGGAAACTTGAAAGTCACAGTGGCTAATTGGAAAACACACACGTATAAGTATAGTAGGTAGGAAGCCTAGTCATGCCCATCAGGCAGATGTCCTGGATTCCATAATAAAGCGGAAGCTTAAGGACTTTGTTTAATAAGAAGGCGCTCTTCTATAGAATAAATATAAAAATCCCTTTAAGGTGCTTAGAAAAACTCATTCCATTAAAAGTGCAATATTATTTTGTAGTGCAAAGTGCTTCTATTTCATTTCATTTGCATTGGTGCAGTTCACATGTAAAAAGAGATTCAAACAAAGTAACTAAAAACTTTCACGACGAAATTTTATCATGCCCAAAACGTGTGACGACGACCTATCGTCGGGAAGAGTTCCTGTTCCATGGAGGACTCGCCGCAGCCTTCATTTTCCGAAGATACGAGATGGTGGCGGCCACCAGTGGCCGGGAGCCCGTGACCAGGACGTCCAGGTCGCTCTTCATGCCGTACGTCTGCCGGCCGTACTTGTTCTGAAGCGCATCGAAGAAGGCTCCGACCGAGATGGCCAGCTGAGAGCTATCCTTCTTGCCGTTCTCTTCGCAGAGAGACCGCCAGCTGCCGGCATTCCGCCGGGCCCTCTGGAGATCCTCCATGCCGTGCCAGACCGTCGCCTTGCCCTCCTCCTCGACCAGGGTCTCGCCCTCAAAGAAGTTCGGACAGGACACGAAATAGGCCTCTTCAAAGCGCACCTGACTACGTAGGATCGTCAGCAGATCCTTGGCATTGAACTCGTTGATCTTGTTGAAGAGCAGAATCTTCGGCTGGCGATTGGAGCGAGTCCTGCCATAGAACCAGTTCTGGCACGCCATCATGGACTCGAAGGTATCGGCACTGTCCAAATAGACGTTGAACATGTCGTGCTTGATGAAGTCGAACTGGCCGGGCTGCTCGAAGGTCTCGATGCCGCGAGTGGCCCCAGGCGTCAGTATGGTCGAGTTGTTGGCCACGCCCACCACATATTCGGGCCTGTGGCGCCGCAGGAAATCGTAGGCCAACTGAATGCCCAGGGAACCGTTCAGTCGCATGGTGTAGTTGGCCTTGTTCATCACCTGCTTGTTGCTCAGATTCCCCTCGATGTAGTCATTGAAGGTGGGCACCTTCTGTAGCTGCACACCAATTTTCTTGGCCTTCTGGGCCAGGACCTCGCAGCACTCCGGCTGGCTGACATTGGTGTAGATGCTGGCCTCCGGCTTCATGATCGCCGCCTTGGCCCAGGCAATGTCCCGCAGGGAGTTGCTGAGGTTCGAGCTCTGCTCCCAGCCCAGCGTGGTGATGCCTATGGTCTCGGCATGCGAGGCTATGTTCGCGGCATCGCTGGCGCCGCCGGGTCCCACCTCCACAATGGCCACTTCCACGCCGGCCTGCTGGAAGGCATGGAAGGCCATCACCGTCATGATTTTGTTATAGGATGGCGGTGGATTCATGTTGGCCAGCTCGATGTTAATTTTCCAGAAGAGCTCCGTGAACGGCACTTCCTCCAGGGGCTCCCCGTCGATCCTGATGCGTTCGCTGGTCAGGAAGAGATGGGGCGAGCAAAGGACGCCCGTCTTCACGCCATGACACCGCAATATACTCTCCACAATCGCGCAAGTCGAGCCTCTGCCCTTGGAGCCAGCTACTTGGATCACGGGTATGGCCTTCAGTTGCTCTCCGGTGAATCCCGTCTTCTCCAGACACTCCAGCGTCTGGGTTATTATGGGATCCTGCTCGGACCTACAGCTCTTGGTGGTCGCTCTGCCGGCGACGGGCTCCAGAGCCTGGTAGCTATTCAACTGCCTAATAGCATCCAAGTATGCCAAGCGTTCCGGGGTCTTTTCCTCGGGTTTCTCTGGCTCCGCAGGTTGAGTTGTGGATCCTGGCATTTGTGGAGTTGGGGAAGACGCAACACCAGGAGTTTGACCCGGCATTCCCTGCATTCCCTGCATTTTCTGCAGCTTCTGCGCCTGAATGTCCCTGCCCGCCTGCTGCTTGGCCTGCATGTCCTTCAGCCACTGGGCCTGCCTCTTCTGCTGCGATCCCTGCATCCGATTCATCCAGCTCTTGCGCTGCGACTCGGAAGAGGCTCCCTTGAAGGCGTCGGCATTGTCAGAGTCTGTCTTCCTTCGCTGCTGTGGCTGATTCCTGGGCATTCCCCCGAAATTCGGAACAGGACTTTGGCCAGGAATCCCAAAGCTGGGATTATTGCTCTGATTGACATTGCTTCTCGGGTGACTTGGGGGAGGAGCGACGCCCTTGCCAGCTGCCAACTTGGCCTTTCTCTGCATTTCCGGTGAGACCTTGGCCATCCATTTCGCCCGCTGATCGGGAATACTGGGCTGCGGACAAGGTTTCTGGGTGCCCAGAGGACTCATCTTCATCTCCGACGACGGTTGCGATGGCTGGGATGGCGTTGGAGCGGCCTTCGACGACGGTGACGACGTCTGCGTGGATTGCGAGGACTGCGACTGCGAGGGCTGCGAGGGTTGGGACTGCGTCTTCTTCTTCTTGGAGAACTCGGTAATGGTCGGCGTGGAGGAGCCCTTCAGACTGGGCGCCTTGAAACTCATCTTGAAGAAGCTCCGGCTGGACTGCATCATTAGGTGGGGACATTGTCTTCGGTAGATCAGCGGCAGAAGCGAATACATTCCCGCAAAGATTTGTCCAGCGATTGAAATTCAAAATTTTTTTCTAGATTTTTTCTGAATGCAATTAATCATGGAGGAAAAGAAGGAGATTTCTGTGTTTGTTCTGACTTGCTTAAAACGTTTGTTTTGCAAGTGTCAGCCATTCGGACACATAAGGGAAAGGTAGAGAAAGTTGTTCTAAGGAGGAAGTGTTTTTACTGATGCTGTTTTTTATTTTTAGTTTAAACTTTTCGACTATTTGCTTCTTGTAAAATGTTTTATTCTGAAAAGTTTAACCAACGGCAACCACAAATTCACCTTAATATACTTTCAACTATTTCCCCAGCAAAACGAAAATGTTTGAGATTAACCGAAAATAAAGTCAAATATCAACAGAGATTCTTATTTGGTGGTGACTGGATTATCGACAGTTTTCTCCAACAGAAAACACCAATACCAAGTTTCGCCATAAAATCTCTTAACTTCTATTTAATTTTTTTTTAAGTGAAGAAACAATTAAAGAGAAAATATCAACAATAAAGTATTGTATTTAATAATAAGAGTCTATTTTCCACTTCAATATCTTGTGGCATATTTTTAAGCTTATTCAAATAAGTTCACCAACAAAAAACTCCATTAGCAAATTTAATTTCTTAAATTCTTTTTAATTATTTCACAGTGCCGCAACTCATTGGTGTAAACCTATCAACCATCAGTTAAGAAATAATTACACATAGCTTAATCTCTTTTCCACTTCAATATTTTGTTGCATACTTTTAAGCTTGTTCAAAAAAGAGTTCACCAACAGAAAACACCAATACCAAAAATTGTATCGCTATACCCCTTAATTTCTTTTTAATTATTTTACCGCCATTTAAAAATATTTCAGGGTGCGTCAACAATTAGTGAGGAAACATCAACATTAAAAATTTCGTGTGGTGCTTGCTTATTCGTATTTTCGTTACTATTTTATGTGCAACATTCAGTGCTTGGTATTATTTTATATTTATTTGCTCGTGTGGTGCAAAAGTTAAAGTTGCTCTGGTGGTACTCGACGCTTTTAGCTGGAGTTACCTGTGATGGCAAGTGTTGTTGTTGTTGTGGCGGTTTTGGCGTTACGAGATGTTGTTGTAATGGTGGTGGCCAAGGCCGTTGTTGTTGCCGCCGTGGCTGCGGTCACCAGCGACCTCTCCCTCTCCCTATTTCCCAGATGGCTGCGCTTCAAGGTGGCGGCGTTGGAGTTGTTGGTTATGTTGGTGGTGCTGTTGTTGGTGGACTTGCTGTTGTTGTTGGAGTGGTGATTGTTGTTGTTGCCGGGAATGGTGGGTTGGTTCGTTAGATTGGCGCGTGCTGTATGTTGCTGCTGCTGCTGCATCGGATTAATGTTGCCGCCGCCGCCGATGTTGCATGTTGCTGGTATCGCCTCAAGTGGTCCAGCTTCGGTTGCAACCGCACACACAGAGCACCCACCAACGATGTGTGTGTGTGCATATTGAAGAGTGTATAAGTGTGTGGGTTGTGTGGGTTGAGTGTGTGTGTGTGGGATTCGGTAGCGAGGGCAGAGAAATAGTAATTAAGTTGACGCTTGCCAAAGGGAGGAAGGAGCAAAAGAAAGAGCAACAAAAGCCAGCGGAACCCCACAATTAAAATGCATTCTTGAGGGGAAAGCACTCGGAGAAAAGCTGCCTAAATATTTATATAAAAATATGTGCTATATTTTTTATTACTTATTAAAAAGGAAAGAGAGAGTGGAGTATGAATAATGCTCCTAATAATTTTTTAAACATGTATATAAATTAATGGATTTATATTTTTTTTAATGATTAAAAGTGAGAGAGATTTAAGTTCTGAATTTTGACCTGAACACTTAATTACATAGGGGGCTTTTAAGTTAAAAAATAAAATACACACAGCTTCCTAATTCGAAAAATTGTTAGTATACTAATTTAATCTTTATTTTACCCTTTTTACCGAATTTTGATCCCGAAAAATTTATTTCTGGAAAAATAGCTAAATTGTGCTAAAATATTCTTAATGTTTCAAGCCTAAATACAATTTATTGTTTTTTTTTTTTCAGTGCACATCTCCCCTCCATTTAGTTTTAAACTTGTAGCTTTCCATTTCAGGTGTGAATAGAGTTCCCTTCTTTATTGTTCCCGTCCCCAGCTTCCTTTCTGCCCCAACACTCAGGTGAGCGAAGGTGAAAAATAAGGTGCGGAACGCATTTGGGTTTGGGTTAAGTTCGACGGCCTAATCGGATTAAAGCCTAAGTGGTGGAGCTCTTTAAGGGGATTATTTAAAAAAGAATTTATAAATGCAACTTGCATAATTGCGATAAATTTGTTAATTTAAAATTTTCTGAGTGGGAGAAGTTTGTCTTCTTCGAACTTTATCGAGAAACCGAAAAACTTTATGAAAATGAGATGCACTAAAATGTGCAACCAATTCCTTGGCCAGAACTACTAGTTTCATATAAATAAAGTTAAGAAAATAGGGGCTATTGGAATATAGAAAATACCTTGTTTAGCTTTAGAGAATTCTTTATTATTTTTAAGTTCCTCTACAAGTACTTTAAAAGTATTTAATAAGTAAACTCCAAGCTTTTAACTTGGCTTTGTCTTAGCGTCAGATGAACTGGCATAAGCCGAGTGCTTAAATCAATTAAAAACACATATCGCCGTTAAAAAATCTCCTGCGATTGCTTTTGGATTTCGCAAAAGCTCTTGAGCTTGAGCCGCCTTGTAACCAATTAAAAACGTGGCAATAATACACGGCTTGGCCGGCACACACACTGGACGTTACATCGAGGGGACAAAGCCAGCAGAAGGATAACGGCTTAATTCTCACTTAATTGGAATTACGACGGCAACATTTTCAGCTTTCAGCCGCTCCCGTTTCCGTTTCCGTTGGCGTTGTGTTGCCGTTTCCGTTGCCGATTGGTGTCATTTCGGTTTCCAAGGCGAGCGCTGCTTATGCCCGACACCAAACACCATGGCGAAATTGGGCGAAATTCGGTTGCAAATCCGACGGGGGAGCCGCTGCATTTGCATGAGTAGCTCGGTAAGTGGAGGAGGATCCGCTCTAGATTGACATGAAATGCAATTACGGCCAAAAACTCCGGCCAGGGAAGGCACGCTCTCGCTCTCGCTCGGAGGACGGAGACAGACCATCGCAATGGCCGCCATAAATCTGCGACGAAAAATGTGTCGCTTAATCAAGACACACACACACGCCCACCGAGAGCGGGGGGAGGCAGTGGCGTCTCCTTCGAACATCACGCCATCCGATCCCAGCCCCTCGCATCTGGTTCCATCCAATCCTAGCCCACATTTTCAGCCGCAGAGCCACGTCTCTTCATAAGTTGTCGCCTGGCCGAAACGGAATTTGTGCTGCCTCCAGTCAGCGAAAAAGATGGGAAAAATGCCAGAAACTCACGGGAGTTGTTAACTTTAAAAATAATTATAAAACTTCAATCAGAAAAAACATATAAAAATACTAACTGATGAGAAAGCCTGGCCACATCTGAAGCACGTAGATTTTGTAATTTTTTAACCCCCAAATATCCTCCAAATAATTTTAAACAAATTTCTCTTCCATAAATTAATATTTCCGCCATCTTTAGTTAAGAATTAATATTTTTTCTGCGGCTGTACTCACACTCTCCGGCACCCAGGCCGTGTCCATGTCCGTGTCCGTGCGATCCGGCTGCTGAGTTGCCGGCGGAGGGCAGCACTTGATAGCTGTCGCTGTCCACGCCGATGGCACTTGTCACATGATAGCCATAGCCGTTCGAATGTGGATGCTGTCCGCCGGAACTGGCTCCTGCTCCGCCTCCACCGCCTCCGCCTCCGTAAATTCCCAGAATGGCTTTGGGCTGCTGGTACTGCCCGTGGTTATTGTGGTGTTGCTGCTGCTGCTGCTGCTGCATATTCAACTGTTCGTCGGGATCGTGGAGGGCGGTGAGGGTGAGTTCCATGCCACCATCCTTGGAGTCCAGGCTGCCACTGGGGTAGTAGGGGGGCGGCGGTGGTGGCTGCTGCTGCTGTTGCGACTGCTGCGGGTCGCCTCCCAGTCCGCATACCGAAGTTTGGGTCAGCGAGGGCCTCCGGCTGGCGTCCAAGTCAAGGTCGTACTCCTTGGCCCCTGCCCCAGGAACTCCGCCTCCGCCTCCTGGAGTTGTGGTGGCATTGCTGGCTCCACCTCCCCCCGAACTGTCCTTTTTGGAGGCGTGTATCCTGCGGCAGCGACAGAAGGCGTAGAGCAGGGCCAGAAAGGCACAGAACGAGAGCGAGGCAATGACGATGGCCACCAGGGCAGAGGTGGTCATGGAGGAGTTGTGGGGCATGTAGGATTTACCAACTGGAAAAAGGAAAAAAGAGAATATGGTATTAATTTATACATAATAAATAAATTTAATAATTTTTCAATAATATTTAATTAAATAAAGCTTACTTTCTGCATTCGCATAGGCTCCACAGTGCTCGTGATTCGATCTCAGGCAGAGCTTCACCCGCACTACTGGCCCCGGGCCCGCTGTCTCCGCCAAGGCCATGGTGCGATCCTCACCCAGATGGGTGCCAGAACCACCTACTCCTCCTCCTCCTGCGCCCAAGCTCCTCCCGGATGTGGTGGCCGTGGTGTAGTGAGCCGGCCTGGACTTGTGATTAATGACGGCTTCCTTGAAGGTCGTCTCACTGCCGGAGGGAAGCAGGGTCAGGGTCTCCACAATCTCCCACATGGGCACAGTGGCGTCGCGGGTAACTAGCGATTCCACCACGGCAATCAAAGACAAGCAAGTGGCGGCCACATTGATGCCCAAGACATGGGAATTGGGATCATAGCTGACGTGCAACGGAGGCGGAATCTTACTGACTTTTGTGGTGGCCAAAACCTCGTTCGAGTAACCGGAAGTTCCCTTGGAGTTCAGAGCATAAACCTTGAACATGTAGCTCTGGTGCTGATCCAGGGGCGCCAGCTTGCAGGGATTCTCCTTGAAGCAATTGAACTCGATCCACTCGTGATTGGAGTTACTGGAAGAGCTGCTGATCTGATAGCTGGGTATGTAACCATGCCCGGAGCAGTCCGACAGGGTTTGCTCCCTGGGAGTGGCCACGCGGCGATAGCTGATCAGATACTTGGTGCCCATGAAGCCGCCATTAAAGCCGGGCTGCCAATTGAGGACGGCATAGTTGTGGCCCACCTCCAGGATCTTCAGGTTCGTGGGCTTCTCGGGGGCTCCCTTGGGCTGTAACCTTATGGGAGCTCTGATGCTGTCCAGGGGATTCACCGCCCGGCAGATGTATTCACCGTAGTCAGAGTGCTGCAGGTGAGCTATTCTCAAGATGGAGGTATAAATATCGTTGTTCTCCATCCTGGTGCTGATCTCATAGTGTCCATCCGAGGACATGGTCAGGGGCGAGGGATTGTTGCCATATTGCCATTGAAACTCGGGCTTGGGATAAGCCTGAACCCGGCAGACCACCTCCGCCGATTCCCTCAGATCGTAGGCCACCTTATTATACTGATGAATGATTATGGGCTCGTGCTCGATCCTCAGGTGCATCGAGGAGTTGGCCGAGTTCACGTCGTTCTCGTACAAGCAGGTGAACAGGCCCCTGTCGCTAGGCAGCAGCTGATTCCCATTGGGCCTGGCCTTGCCCCGGAACCTCAGGATACTCTGCACGGCCACCACACCGCCGCCGGCGTCGGTGGGCGTAGTCCTGATATCGAACATCTTGCGCGTGGGCAGGATCTCGGTGCCATCCTTGATCCATCTGATCTGGGGCGTGGGCTTGCCCTTGGCACTGCAGGTCACCGCGTAGTCCACATCGCCCACTCGCCGCGTCATGTGTTGCTGCAGCTTGGCCAGGAACTGCGGCGGCTGATGCACTTCCAGGATGATGGTGGCAATCTTGCCGATTCCCAGCTCATTCACCGCATGACAATGGTACTTTCCCTCGCTGCCCAGATGCGCCTTGGGTATGGAGTACTGTGGGCCCTGAGCCAGGATCTTCTGGGTATTCCCTATATCACCATCTATGTCCCGGAACCAGCGGTACTGGGGCACAGGCCAGCCTGGCGGATTGGCGGAGCAGGTAAGGGTCACACCGTTGCCAACATGAACCACCGGCTTGTTGGGCGTTATGTAAGCCTGACCCGGACGATGACGAACCAGCAAAGCCACCGTGGAGTTGCCCACACCCTCGATCCTCTTCGAGTTGAACGGCTGCATTATATTCACCGATCTGCATATATAGTTTCCAGCATGTTCCGCCCTCACAGAACCCAAGGTTAAGAGTTCTCCCGTGTATCGAAAGTCGGGAGCTCCCTCCTTCAGCCATTCGATGTTAATTGGCGAGGGATTGGCAGTGACATTACAGCGAATGAGTACAGTTTCTCCCTCCTCAGCTTCGTGGGTCTTGGACTCGATCACCACTATGGGGGGATATAGCACATCCAGGACGATATCCTTCTCTCCCGTTTTTCCTAGTCCATTGTCCGCGTTGCAGGTGTATTTTCCAGCATGATGACGATTCACCCGATAGATCGTATGAATGGGTGTGGCGCTCACATATTGGCCATTTCTGGACCACCTCACATTGCTGACCATGGGCTTGGCATCCACTCGGCACTCCAACTTGGCCACGTGATCGCGTTCGATGCGCAGAGGGTTCTGGGGTCCCACTTCCACGCGGGGATAGTCTGGAAAAATTAGAGAAATTAGGGGAAAATATATTAAGAGAGGAATATAATCTCCCACAGATCCGGGTTTTTGGTTTGCAGTATATTTCCTGTTAATAAAATTGAACTATAAAATCCCATGGCTAAGCCCTCTAATTTCTAATATCATGCCTTTTAAATTATTCACTCATTCGCTGTGGCTATTTTTTCGGTTCATTTGGGTTAGCATACAAATAGGCAATTACAGTAGCTAGTTTAGATTCTTGGTTGGCTGGTTGTTCGGGCCATTAACTTGTCAATAACCGTTTTCAATTACAGGACGGCGGCAACATTGTTCTGCAACAACAATGGCCGGAGCAAAAAAAAACAAGAAACTACAGTTTTTAGCAAGTGAAGGACGTTGACGAGTTCAGCGTGACCCATCGACATTTTTAAATAATGCCATTTTGTGTGGAACAAAAAAGCAATATATGTTTACTAGTATGTATATTGGGGGAATAGCCCTGGAAATTGCCAGTAGTACTTTTTTCTGTGGACGATATGCTACAGTGGTTCAAGTTTGGGGTTTTTTAGGAGGAAATAATTTGTTTAAAAATTACAAAAAATATTATTTGACATCTAAGGAGTATTTCTTAAAAATAAGTAGCTTAAAAGTAAATGTTTAATGATTGTATTAAATGTAATTGAAAGGTTTCCATACATTAAGCTCTGCTAAAAATTTTCCTAAGTTAACCTTAACCTTAAGTTCTTTGTTTGTGATGTATTTTCAGAAACCTTTCCTATTAATATCTATTTCTTTATTGACAACTATTTTGGTCTATCATAAAAGGCATCAACTCTTTATTCCCTTAATTAGGCTTATAATAAGAACAAACCCTGTCAATTAGCCATTCATATATGCCACCAATAGTTGCATTTTTATTATGTCAAATCCATAAATACCTCGGCCATTGAGAAGTCATAATTGAAATGTCGACGGTAACACAGCAGAGCCACTCACCACTACCTCTGCTTTACTCGATGCCCACTTTCAGTCTTTATCTGTCTTTATCTGTCATTTATCTGCCAACTTTAACCATTTACAAATGTCGGGACCTCCGAACCTCCGAACTTCCCAACATTTCACTGACTTTTCCTCGTTTAACTCACCATTGTGCGCGCTCTGGTCATTTGGTTTAAGTGCCGTTAGTTTCATTCCGTATCGAATCGGTGGCACTACCCCCCATTTATCCACAGCTCCACCATTATCCCCCCCGGTTGGGCCATGGAGCAGCAGTTCTCCCCCGCGGAAAAGCGGGCCCAGTCAAGCGTGAGGCATAATAGTGGCTAAGTATAATTGTTGCTGTTGTTGTTGCGCCAATTAACTTTCGAACACTTTAGTTTAATCACCAGACGGCCTCGGCTGAACGCGGAGTCTGACCTCTGAACTCCTGCTGCCTTTTTCCACCCATTTTTCCCCATTTCCCTGCGATTATAGCCGTTACCCTGCTACCAACATTTTCCCCATCAATTGTTTTTGTTGGCTCTAATTCGTGAAGCGAAGTAAATGTGCCTGCGTCATGGTCTAAACTCCCAGGGCTCACCCAATGGACAGCAGAAAATCAGGAGAAGTTTGAATAATAAAGCAGGACTTAAGGTACCCCTTACATATTTTTTAAGACTCAAAAGATATGATTTTTATCTATAAAAAAAAAAATACTGTTAAAAATATTTTTTCATACAGAAACTTATTATAACTTTTAATTGTTGAGAATATAACTTCAAGGTTGCACATACACGACTAGTAAATATTTTTTAGCCTCAAGAGTTGCTCTAAATTTCCTTTTTCATAATTTTTTTTAACAGAATTTCTACCCATATTCTCTAGGCAACAACCCCACGTAATGCCCTGCAAATACATCCACATCCTAGAAAAAATGCTGCGTTATCCGGGACCCAATTACGCGTCGCCCGAAAACATTAAAGCCTAACTCCTAAATGAGGGCCACTATGTGTGTGTGTGTTGTTGGTATGCGTGTGCGTATGGCCATGTCTCAGTATGTGTGTGTGTGTGCTTGCTGGTGTGTGTAATTATAAAATAAAATTTAATGAGCAGAGCTTGTCAGCGCGGACCAGCGAGAGGGAAGGACCAGGAAAACAGAAGCCACCGAGGAGGAGGAGAAGGACCCGGAGGAGGTGGAAGGAAAAAATCAAGTTTGCATTTCAACACATGCTGTTTTTCCTCCATCTCCCACCCATTCTCCTTTTATGGAAGTCCCCACACTTTGGGGCATTTTCATGCCCAGCCAGCCATGTAGTTTCACGCTGATGTTGGGGTGTTGCTGCCACGCCCACCTCTGCCACCTCCTTCCATCTTCTCCGTCCCCCCCTAAAGACGTAGTCCTAGCTAGTCCAGAACTCTCGGTGTCCTGACATTTGCCATGGAGCCCGGCTCTGGATTTTTTCTATATTTAATGCTTAGTTTTATATACGAGAAAAATTGTGTAAGGAAAGGAGAAAAAATTAAATTCATGTCTTGAGCGGGGAAAAAGAATTCGGTAATGGTATTTGCTAAAGGAATCTTGGTATCTAAGAAGGAAATCATTTATGAAGAATGAGAGAATTTGGGGGTAATAAATAAACTCATAATAATTATAAGAAAGCTCAGTTAGATTTTTTTAATTACAATAATATTGTGACTGAAATAAATGTTTATAATGAATTATAAATTATTTATACTTGAATCGATGGATAATGGTAGCGTTTTACTGTAACAATTTTTATAAAGTTGGTCTTTTTGTATTTTCCAAGCTATTTTAAATGCAAACATAACCTAAATATTTATTTTATTTGCAAGATGTTTATAATTATTTAAAGATTTTAGAATTTTTAAAATTCATAAAATGTCAATAGTGTTCTATTTATTTTGTATTATTTGCTTTGCTTTTAAAGTTTTGATTTAAGAAAGGTTATTGTCTCGGTGAGTTATACTTAAGTTGAATCTCCTGTTAAATGTTCTAAAGATTCTCAAGGTTTTGTTTTTCATTTTAAAAGATTTCCTGCTTATCCCTTTAAATTTCCCTATATCTTTAATTGATTCACTTTTGAAAAAAAATGTATTAAAGAGCATTTAAACTTCTTTGGTTCTTACGATCAACCTACCCCTACCTGGTGCATTATTATTTTTTCCGCACAATTTTTTAAATGAGTTGCCCGGGGTTGGACCTTGTTCACATGTATGCTGCCACGCCTACCGCTCCGCCTCGAGTCCCTCCCCTAACTATGCCACCTGCCCGTTCCAGGACTCTATCCACTCCTTCGCCTTGCACATTGTGATTTTATGACCGGCTACATTAGTGCCATGAAATATGCGCCTGCTGCACCTGCACCTGCTCCTGCAGCTGCAGCTGCTTCGCCAGAGCCCAGCCCAGAGTGTAACCCAAACCAATCCCACAACCAAAACCCAAGCCTCGACTCGACGAGATCCTGGCTTCCGGCTAGGCAGCGTTAAATAAAAATGAAACGTTGCGCATACGCCGCGTTGGCCGCGGCGTAACTTATGCCCGCTGGCCATTTTTGCAGCGAAATTTAATTATTTAACCCGGAACTGGGCCGAAGTCGCGTTTTCTCTGGTGTTTTTTTCGTTTTTTTTTCTGCCGCTGGTTGCTGGTTTCTCGTTTGCTGTTACAGGATGTATCACACACACCTGCTTGGAGTTATTTTAATGAGTCGAGTTTGCAGTTTGGCTTTAAGCTTTCCTCTGGTCACGGTTGCCCCCTAACGCACAGTGCAAAAACGTCATTGAATTTGGTCTTTAATTGGACATTTTTCTATAATAAATGTAGGTGGCACACTTTAAAATATTTCAATATGTTGTAACTACCATTAAAAAATCGTACTACATTTTTTCAAACACATTTACTGTGTGTTTAACATGGAGGCAAAAAAAAATATATAGCTTTACCAATTATGGGCACTTCAGAGACGTAAATTTATTCCCTTAAGAATATATTTTTTTCAGAGGCTATTCTGTATTCAGTAAAGTTGTCACTTTATACATTTTTAAGAGCAATAAACCTAGCTTTAAAAAATATTTAAGCATATCTAAATGTTATAATTTAGTAATATTTTAGTATTAAATAAATTTCCAGAGATCTTCAGATTTATTCCCAGTGCAGTTATGACTCCAACTGCCACAGTGGCTGCTGCCTTTGTTCAGCTGACGTTTTCCTCCCACTCCCTGGCTCACCGCTTTCCATCTTGTCCAAATTGAAAAGTTACAAGCGACAAAGGCGGCAAACAGGACTGAGGGGAGATGATTGAGGGAGTGCGGGGACAAGGATGCAGCTGCCGCTGCCGCTGATTCTTTTGCTCCTTCGTCCTTTGCCTGCTGTCGCGTACGTGTCACAGTGAACACATCACGTGACTTCCGGCGCGCGTGCTCTCAACACCTAACCACCTCCTGCTTTCCCGCTATACCGCTTTCCCTCTATATTTTCCCTTATTTTACCTCAGGTTTTCCCCTCATTTCTGTGGCCTTTCAGAGGCGAAAAAAATACATACCGAAATGCCAGTGGAAATGCGTTTAAATTAAGAAATCGAACAAGAGGCAGGTATTTTTTTCGGGGATAAAATTGAGAGCTAAAGTTAATAAGTAAAAAAATGAAAATAAAATTAGGTATAGAAATTAAAGTAAAAGATAAACTTATTAAATAAATAAAGGTAGGCAATTTTTTGTGATAGATAAATTTATATAACCGATCTAGTTAAGAACCAAGCTTCCTTTGTGTACCGTTTTCCACTTATTCAAAAAATGCGTAAAGTATTTGAACATAAATTTCGGCTGCCCTTTCAATAGAAATCCCATTCCTTAGCCCTTAAAATAATTGTTGCCATTTCGGGGGGCCATTACAAAAGCCCTATGAAAATGCCACATCATCGGAATGACCAAAAATGTATATACAGAGGGATTTAAAATAAATCATCCGATACACGCAAGCGAGTGTAATCATTATGCTGCGACCGCTTTCGGCCCACTTCAATGGGCCAGGCCAACTCCTGTGGCCGGGGCAATCGATGGCTTATAAAAACTATAGCATACTTTTTTGGAAAGCCCGCGAAAAAAAGGGGGTCAGGGAGCCGAAGAGGGGCGACGCCAGTGGTCACTTCATTGTGCACTTGATTGCGCTTTGTTCAGTGGTCCGTAGGTGTCATATGGCCGGTGGAAATTAATTGAATTGGCTTTGGACGTGGCCGGAGAGAGAGTGAGTACAGTGAGTACCTGGAGTACCCGGGAGTACAGTGAGTACAGGGAAAACAAAAACAAGCGGTCGAGTCCTTTGGAGTCCACTTGCGGTTGCCCAACGATGACGATGGACGGTGGAGTGCAGTTAATTGAAATTGGGCAAAGCAATTAATTTGCTTTTGTCACAAAAGCTGTTAAGCTGAAGAGAGCGATGCGGAACACCCGAAAAACACTCGACCAGAAGCGTATCCTTTAGCGCAACATTTGTTTCTATAATTTGCGCTTAAAGCGGCTTAAAGTTTTCTTTTTTCCTTTTATTTTTATCCTCTTTGCTACCTTTAGGTTTTTGCCACTCGAAAAGTCTCAAGTTGAGAGTTCTTCGGCTGTGGAGTAGCACTCAGAAGTCCAGAGTCTAGCTCTGCGTCCACTACAACAATGCTGCATTCATTAAAATGCTGTTAAAAGCCAGAAATTTTAAACTTGGCCAAAAGAAGTCCGAGCGGCAGAAACTTGAAATCAGCTTAAGAAAACTGAGCCGGAGCCCTGAAAAATTCCTCCTGGAAGAGAAAGTCTGCCGGCGTGCACTGGGAATATTATTATTTTATTTTTGAATAAAAATAATACTTTAAGAGATATTTTCAATTAATATATATTTCATTAAATACCTGACGCTTGCAGATTTTATTTTGAAATACTTAAAATAATCCTTTGACATAATTTATTAAATAAAAAACAGTCTTTCTTGAGTGTATCTTTAGGTCAAACGCAAGAAATGCTGGCCACTGAAATTCGGTCTGTCTTGGTTGTCAGTCGCATTCCTTTTGTGGTTATGCAAATGGCCAAGGAGCGGGCCAATAACCAAGGCTCAAACCCAGCCCAAACCAGACCAGACCGAACCGGACCGTACCAGTACAAAACCAGTTGGCTGACATTGCCCGGCAGTGACACTAATTGCAATTGTGTGCAGCATTAGCCGACTTTCTGCTCCTGTCCTGGTGTAAAAAGGTTTTCGTGTAGCCAAGTCAGCAGACGTCGCTTACTTGATTTTGCCAGCCTCGCCATCGCCTCCCCTTGCTGATTTTCCTTTCTTGCTGCTAGTATTCTGTTCTCTTTTTTTCCTTTTGCTTTTCCTTTTTTTTTTTTTGGCACTCTTCTGGCCGGCGCATTGGCATAATCAAAAAGGACACACAAGCCACTGGGTCTCCAGCCGCTGCTGCTGGCCGAGGGTCTCCTATGCCATTCCAATGATATTGGCCAGAACTCGAAACTCGAGACGTGCTGACTTTGCCGAGATGTGATTGTGACTTGGAGTATCTGGTCATAAGGAAGCAATTTGCAGGCGTTTCCAACTGCCATTTCCGGTTCTGTTTGGCTGGGGGAAATCTTCTGGCTAATGCGAATTATTGTCAGGCGACATCGATGGCACTGAGAGTTGCATTTGCATGCCGCTCACCTGTCCCAGTCCCTGCACACATGGAGAAAGCATCTTTTTATTCAAATTGAAATGTCTTTTCAACGGGTTTGCTTTCCACTCCAGCGGCCCGCGACACATGAGTGCTGTTTGTCTTCGTCGCCGGCGACTTTTTGGCCAAGGACTCCGCAAGTAACCCAAAAAAACCAAAAAAAAACAACAAAAAGGAAAGAAAATTGGTAAAAGAAAACGAAGTTGGAAACAGAATTTACAGACTATTAGATACCTATTTCTTGGCAAAAAGCTTAAAGAAGAACTTAGGCAAAAGATAATGATAAACATAATATTATTTTAAGTAACTAATTTGACCATTTATTATTTTATTTCAATACTTCATAGGAAAACGGTACACTGAGGCCATCACAGAGCAGTCTTAGACTTTTCTCCGGACTTCTGGTATCCTTGTACCCGTAATACCCATTAAATTCCTCGATTGCCGCGTATGAAAAGTGTGCGGATATTTGGATGGCAGAGGCATGGCGAGGGTTTATTACGTGCGCCGCATGCAACTGAACAAAAGTCACGTGTTGTGCACACCTCTGTGTGTTTGTGTGTAAAGGGGGCAAGTGCGGGTGCTTTCAGCTGGGAGATTGCATTTGCGAACGCCCCCCCATCGACAGGGGGCTCAGGTGAGATGAGGGGCGAAGGAAAAAGATGGAACGTGCCTCTCACGTGTGCAGCAAACTGTGCCAAGTTGACAAGGCGGCGGCCCTCGTGTTTTGTCTATGCGTGGCCACGCTGCGTATGCGCAATTTGATGGCCTTGCCATCGCCATCGCCGCCGCCGCCGTCGCTGAAAGCCACCCCTAATCCCCGCCTCCTCCGCTATTTTTTGAAGCCATATTTTTTAGAATCCATCGAGGAAAAACACAGAGACAGAGAGAGACTTTTTCAATAATTTCATTTCGGGGATTTTCGCACGTTATAAAACACTCAACGGTCGACGAGAAGTCGCCTACGATGACAACATGACGCATTGGGAGTTTATTTTTCCAAAAATACACACACATATTTCTATATATATATATATTTTGCCCCTGTCTATTTTTTCCCGTTTTTCTCTCTCAATTTTTTTTGTATTTCTGTCTTTTTGGTAGCTCCTGGCATAAATCAATCAAATGCAGGCACAACACGCAATGCACACACAGCACACACCAGCAGCGCGAAGAGTGAAATAAACAAGCCGAGACGGCAAACTGAGATATATGTTGGAATAAATGCACTGAGAACAAAATCTAGTAATCTTTCTGCTTTTTTCTTAGACATTTAACAACTGGCTTAAAATTGAATTAAAAATTTAACAAAATTGTCTAGAAATCATAAACAAATTATTATAATGACGGTCTATACTTTATTCATAAAATTTAAGATATTTTCTTATAAAAAACATATTTTAATTGATTTTAAAAATAAATCCTAAATTATAAATATAATTTAAAGCACTTTTAAGCCCTGTATTTTCTCTGTGCATTCACAAGTAGAATCGGATGAGAAGGAGATGGCCTGCTTAGAGCAAGACAGAGATGGCAGGTCGACACATATGAATCGAATGACTTTGGCAGCGCTTTCAAGAATCCATGCAAACATTTTCAATTAAAAAAATGCCCTGCCATTTGTCAGTTGCTACGCTTCCCTTGTTTCGCATCCCCGTTCTATTCAGCTATCTGTTTTCCACTTTCTCCTTTTCCCTTTCCCATTACCCCCTATCCCCTTCTCCTGCCTGCGCAATCAATTGCTTATCAATCACAATCACAGTCATGAGACAGCGTCGTCTTCGCCTCGCATTCGCATTCATATCTGTCTCAATGCATGTGCAGCTGTCTCTCAGTGCCTGCCAAACTGCGGAGCTTGGAAAATGTTTTTGTTTTCCTTTTTGCGGCCAAGGAAAATGAGGAAAATTAAAACGTGACATCTAGTTTGCTAGTTCCTAGGATTTGGCACGAAAAATGGAAAACATGGGGATTGAATATACTCGTCTCTCTGAGGCTTAGAAAACTCTTAGAAAATCTTTAAGTTTGGCTAAGACCTTGCAAAGTTTTAATAAATTTTAATTAACCTTAGTTAAAAGTTTAAAAAGTGTAACAATATTATTCAGCAAGTAGGATAATGAAAAAAAATTAAGTATTCATTTTTTTAGATTTTTACAAAGGAAAAATCCTAAAAAAACTATTTAAACAATTTTATGTGCCATTTATCATACAGTCAGTATACATTATTCTGACTTTCAAAATATTAAATTATTATTAAAAGTTTGCTATAAATTTATAGTATTTACCATACCACTTCTAGAATTAAATTTCTCAAAATTAAAAAAAAAAAAAAAATCTACCGAGAGCTATGAGTACCAGAAAATAATTATTATTACTGCAATTTTCCCCTTCCCACACCAGCTATTCATATATCACAGGCCTTGGAAATTAGCCTGCTAATACAGGACACACAATTTAAGGGACTCAAATTGCCACTCGCCCGCAGGCGGCTCTCCAACAATGACTGTCAAACTGCACTGGGACTGGCTGTTTGCCATGGAAGTGTGGTCCTTTATGACGCCAGAGCCGCCTGCAGGCACTTCGAAGCCATTTGAAAGCCGAACCGCCGCTGCAAATTCAATTGTTCTTGTCGAACGTCTCGCAAATCGCAGGCCCAAGTTTGTTGACGTTGCTCCTGCTCCGACTCCTGCTGCTGCTGCTGCTGAAGCCGGCGAATCCCTGAGGCCCCCATCCACATTTGCGGCTGCCAGCTAAATGCACCTTGGAGGCCCACTTTTGACCCAGGACACAGGACTCGGGGGGTCGAAATGTTGGGTAAACATTTGGGACGGAAAATGCACAGAGAAAAACACAAGTTTCGGCTTTTAAGAGCTTATGTTGTTGGTGTTTTTCAATATATAAAATAATATTAATATGCTTTATTTTCAAATAAATTATTTAAAAATAAATGCGCTTAATCACTTCCTAAATCCCATATGCGTTTTATCCAATAGTTATTCCCTCAGTGTGGGTGCTTTGTTTGGTGTTGTGGCCGAGGCTGACTTGCTGCTAATGGATTTTAAATGAGCATCATAAATAGCAGCAAGTCGTGCTGGCACACGCCGAAAAATTGCATTTGCCACGCCTGCCACAACCATAAAAGGAGTTCTACTTTCGGGACTCCCCGCCCGCTCTACGCCTTATAACCACTTGGCTGTTGTCATTTATTCTTGTTCTGTTTGGTGTCTGCTTTGCTCGGTTTGTGCTCTTTTTGGTTTGTTTTCTTTTGGTTTTGGTACCCTGTACTTGGAGGATACAAAAAGGATATTTGGTGAGCCTCAAATATTAAATTAAATTAAGTTAGATTTATAAAATAAATTATATGTATACAAAATCTAAGTAAACTGAAGTTCAAACTTACCAAGACATACTTTAAAGAAGCTAAACAAAGAGTATTTCTTCGTCAATCAGAGAACTCCATTCTCGTTTCTTGGCCTGACTTTGTATTCTATTTGTTTGTTTGTTTTTTTTTTACCAAACAGAAAAGACTATAAATATTTGTTACGCTGACGACGCTGGGGCTCTCCCCCAGCACACACATGGCACATAGTTATAGGAGACATTTATACATAAACATATATATGAGTTGTTCTTGTTGTCTGCTTCTGCGGCTACAAATCCGGCGTGTATAAAAATGACTGCAATTTATGTTTTCCTATGAATATATTTGTGGCAAGCTCAGCGCCACTGAATATATATATTTTTTTTTCTTCTGCCTTTTATTGCGAGTAGTAGTAGTTTGTTACTTTATTTGATTGCATAAATTTTATGCAGATTCCGTAACATGTCATTGCTAGTGATTTTTATTAAATGCAACGCGAGCGCGTTGACAAGTAGATTGCGCATACGCCGCGTTGGCCGCCGGCCTTAAATGTGTCCCCCCGAAAATTTAATATCCGCATCAAATGTGTTATGATGTTATGAGGCGAGGCTGCGAGGGGCCCGGGGGAGTGTGCAAAAGTTGCCAACTAATATGACAAGTTGATGCTCCGGTCATCCTGCAGCAGATTTCAGTTGTTGTGGCCCAATAACTAACAATCAAGTGGTTGTGTGTGTGGGCCCTCCCCTGGCAGACACTTTATGTGTCCCGTGTCATGTGCCTGGCTTTTTGGTCACGTTGATCATGCGACAACACACAACCACGCCATGGAATTGGCAACATATGTTCTCATACTCTCACCCATACTCATAACGCTGTTGCCAAACTTTAATTACAAAAGAAATGGCCAACATGAAAGATGAGAATTGGAAAATAAGTTAGTTTGTCGGTATTCCTGGCTAAATGCTCGGCGGCTTACCTCTGGCCAAGTTTTTGAGGTAAGGAAATTTATTCATGTTAAATGAAGTGAAGGAAGATTAAGTTGAGCTTTTACTTTATGCGTGGTAATTGAAATATGAAGGAAATGAATAGGTATTTCGGTAAGCTACGTTTTCTTTGCATTTAATTACATAAAAAATATTATTCTTAGAAGTATTATTTGTGGCTTTAAAATGTCAAAGAAATCTTTTTTTTTTTAAGTTCTATGTAGCAAAAAAAAGAGTTAAGTGCTTGTGAATCAACTTTAGGGAAATCTTCCTTATTCTAGCAACAAACAAATTAGTCAAAAATTATACCAAAAACCTGCAGTAAATCTCTGTGCTTTATAGCCCTGCAAAAGCAAAGGTTCATAACCAAATTCACTTGAGCCTGCCCGGCTGGCTTTGCTATTAATAAAAATTCTTCAGCCTCAAGCCGTAAATTGTAGGTTTTTTTTTTGCTCTGACCCAGACTGACCCACCACTTCAACAACATAAGACCAGAGACCCAACTAGCCAAAAGCTTACAGAGAAAGAAATATTTATGACACTTTCCGAATATATAGAGGATTTTAGCCTGGCAGTTTTTCTCTTTTAGGCATATTATTTATTGTTTAAAAATGTTTAATCTATTTAATTTCTGTTCCTATATGATTAAAATGTATAATTATCTAATATATATTAGTATTTTTAAATCACGGGCTACTTTTCCCTGTGCAAACCCACAACCAAAACCGTGTCCATCGCTCCCGAATACTCGGATACTCACAGTTGACATTCAGGGATACGCTGGTCTCCAGCGTATGACCCTCGGGCATGGCACGATTCCAGACAACGCATTTGTACTTGGCGCCGTCGTCGGCCCGTCTGGGCACAATCTGTAGGGTGGCGTTGGTATAGTGGTTCTTCGATCCGCCCTTCAGCGCATACGACTGCAGTGGCACGGTGCTGCCCTCGCGGTACCAGCTGCAAAAAAAAAAAGAAAAAACGAAAAGAAAATAAAGACACATAGAAGTGATAGCTACGATTTAGTGCCAAAAAAATAGAGGAGCATTTCGGGGAGAGTGAGGGAACCATGTGCCACAGAAGGATAATTAATGAAGGCGACCACCCGTTAAGTGATTTACTTTGCCAACGAACCGAAAGGGAAATATGGAAAAATGATGCAAGTAAAAGGGATGTCAGGGGAATTCTTTTTAGAGCTTAAACTTTAAGGATGAGCTTCTATTAAGCAAGAATTTTTAAAAATTACATACGTTATCATGGGATCTGGGGAACCCCCAATACTGCTGCACGTCAACTCCAGTGGCTTCTCCTCGGTGGCCACTGCCAGATTTCCGGGCGTGACCATGGGCGGATGTGGAGCGGTCAGGACCGTCAGATTGTAGAACTCCTGATGGACATCGGCGCCCGTGCCCTTCGCCTTGATGCGGCACTCGAAGCGTCCATTATCCCGATTATAGGAGGTGTTCTTGATTTGCAGATCGTAAATGCCGCGACTCGGCCGAAAGTCCAACCTAAAAGCGAGAGAGGAATCAAAGAGAAAGTAAGTAATGCGAACTGAACGCTGAATAAACTCTGGAAGCGATTTATTAAGTACGATGCTGTTTGGGGGAAAAACTTTTACTTTATGTAAATTAACTGCGCGCATTTCTGTTGATTTACAGCAGCTGTACCTACAAATATATACGTGTGCATATATATTTATTTATTTCTATATTTGTTTATCTTTATATAAACGAAACGAAAGTATGTAGGTACAACGCATATATTTACGTATTATTGTGGAGTTAATGCTCTGGTGGTCACGTAGGGTACTTAACAAGGTTGTACGAATGGTGGAAGGCTAATGGAATTCTTTCGTTGAATTTTATATATTTCGCAGGTAAAGAATATGTTAAAAAAGTTATAGAATTTAAACTATATTATATATATATAAATATATACTTAAATATATTAAATGCCTCAGATATCATAGAGAAATATTAATTTAAGAACAAATATAGGAGTATAATCCTACAACAGAAGTTACCCTGAAGTATCTCCTAAATAAAATCCTGTGCTAATGCCTCAAAATCCAAAGTCCCCCTATACAAAGCAGGGCATCCTGCAGTCTCTCTCGAGAGATCCTGGAATATAAATTTCTCCTCACTTGTTTTCGTTAAGTAGCTTCCCTTCTCCCATCACTTTGCGCCACTCACTTCAGCCTGCCCGTTGTGTTGTGTTGTGTTGTTCATTTTCATTTCGTTCGCCTTCTGTTTTCCGTGTTGTTTTCGCTGCTGTATGTATGCGAGTGTGAGTAAGAGTTTTCCCTCGATTTCGTTTTGCTGGGGCTTAAAAGCCATGTCCCTGCGTCCGGGGCCGACGCGAAATAAAATGAAAAATGCTCATGGCAAATTAAGCGTCGAACTCATTTTTGTAAATTTATTAGCCCAATTCTCGTGCCGGACGCCGAAGCCCGAGGTCCTGTCTTGGGCATTACATTTTTATTAATTTAACATGGCTGGCGCTACCTTGATGATGGGCTAAGAGGATGTCGGCAGTGGGATGATGTTTTCTTGTCTGATGAGCGTGGGGGGAAATGGCGGATTGACTGGCTAAAACCAAATGGAAAAACTCAATCAACCGTAATAGCTACGAAACTGTTGCATTTTCATTTCATTTTCATTTTGTGTTTCCTATTTGGCAGGCGGTAATCGTAAATATCAAGGGTATGTTGGATTTGTGTATAAGTTGGGGTAGAAAAAAAAAAATAATATAGTGACCTGAAGAGTAATTATTTTTTATTAAAAGTAAAAGACTTTTTTGCTTGTAGTTTTGGTTGTTAATTTGAGAAGCAAAGTATAACCTTAAATACATAAAAAAACCGATTACAGCAATTTCGCATTCATCTAATGGAACTCCCATAATATTCCCTCTATCGTTGGCTATACCCTCCCTCTTCTTGTTTATAAAGACATGGATAAACCCCTGCCTACAATATGCTCGCGGAAAACTACTCCAGAGCTGCTGCAGCTGCCTGGGCTTGGCTTTTGTATTTAAGTTTTAATTTCTTATGATGAGATTTTCCGCCAACCCAGCCGGAGAGCGGGGGGCGTGGCAGAAATCAAGCACTCGACATTATTAAAGTGGGTCTTATAAACTTCTTCAGCGGCGGCAGTGCAACGAGATGCAAACTTTTTTTGGGCTTAAAAAAAATAAAATTAAAAAAATTCCAATTTTGATAACTCTTCACGGGGAGTATGTGTATGGGTGTGAGTGTGGTACGAAAAAAATTGGAAAGTGGAAAATGGAAAATTCAACGGGGTAAAGTAGAGAGCGGGCTGGAGGAATGGCTGCATTTTGTAGCGCGGCCTGAGATTTCTTTTCGGGCTTGCCTCTCCACTTTTTTCTCTCCAGCTGCCTTTGCCATTGCATTTCCGGCAGCGACTTTTACGAGGCAGAGCCTGTCTTGAAAGGATGCTTAAGAGCGGGTGGAAAATGCCAGGAAAATGAATGGAAATGGGGAGGCAAAAAGGAGTCGTGTATGTGGAGAGCGGCTCAAGCGAAGCACATAATTGCCTCTGCCAGGAGGCCGCTCGGCGATGTCCTTGCAGGCTCGAAAAGAAGGAATTTCTAATGTGTGTGTGTGTAAGTGCTGTGCCTTTGCCTTCCCCTCGTTATCCCGGCTCCAGCCTCCACCCCATCCTTGTTCTCCGCCATTCGGTTATTATGTTGCATCGTCGCAGGACTTATGCAAAACAGTCGCTGAATTGTTATGCAAATTGTTGCCAATTACATGGCAATGCCTCCTTTCGCCTCTATGGGCCCAACAAGGATGGCCCACACACAATGTGCGCATTTCACGGAAAGTATTGAACAATTACACTGACCTACATGTCCTTCGTAAATTAAATTTTGAAGCATAAGTGGAGAGAATTAATTTATTTTAAAGCCTTGAAAAGGGGAATATTTATTGAGATGTGCAGATAATTATTTACATATTTTAAAGCTTTAATTTCTTTATTTACTTATTGAATAAAATTAGTTACTCCTACCCTTAAAACCAAAACTTCAAGAGAGTTATTTAAAGCCATAATCATTAAGCCCCGTGTTAAATATTCCATTATGCCGGGGAAATCCCTTAAGCCTGCAGCACAGTGTGGCCTTTTCAGGCGGCAGACAACAGAGGAAAGCTCGGCTGGGCAGCTCACAAACTAGCAAACTTTTCCCCACTATCAATCGAGCGAAAGGGACCGAGATGGACTGTGGGAAATGAGGGGGAAAAACCTGAGGCAAGCCACTTGGCTTGTTAACGGTAACTAAAGCTCACTTTATAGTTGGTCATGGGCGGCGGCTGGCAAGGGGGGCGTGGGCGTGGGCGTGGGCTGATTATGTTATTATCGGTTTAGTATCGAAGTCTTATGGCTCGTTTTGCTCGTTACCCGGTCTCATGTCTCATGTAATTCAATTTGCCGGGACATCCTTCGTCGCCTTTTCCTTCACTCTTCACAGTCGCCGCCTCAGTCTCCTGGCCGTCGTCGCTATTCGCCTTTCTTCAGTTTCGCATGCCAAGGAGTCGTCTCATGAAAGTAATAAACTTTTTTCCCCCGCTTTCTCTCAATGAGAAAGTTGACACACTTTGGAAATAATATTGAAGAACTTAAAATTCTGGAAAAGTATTTTAGGGGAAGAATACGCGAACGAGAAATTCATGCGTAAAGAGAAACAAATCCTAATAATTCATTTTGTATTTTAATTCCTGAAATAAAAATCTTACTGTTCCTTTAACTAAAAATAAATTCATACGGATTCTTTTAAGATTAAATGTACAAAATACAATTTCCTTGAAAATCTTTAATAAAGATGTTGAAAAGATTTCTTTCTTCCAGTGCACCCTGAAAAGGAAGCTGAAGAGGGAGCTGATGAGAGGGGAAAAAAATGTAAACGCGCCAAAATTGACGCGTGGCAAGGACGATGGGTTACCGCCCCACCTCGACCCCCTTTTTGGCCCCCTCAACGATGTGCGTTATGTGCGGATAATTGACTTTTAAAATGTGTGTGCGATATCACAACAACAGCGACAGAAACAAAGAGGACGAGGGGGAAGAACGGAGAAGGGTCGCGACGTATAATTAAACGGCATATTGTCACGCATCCCTGAAACTCAAATAGGGGGCGAAAGTGAGAGAGAAAGTGCGGGAGAAAGTGATAGGGAGCAGCAGAAGGACCCCAGTCCCCATTGTTGTGACCATTAAATATTGTTCGGTGCTTACTGTTTCGCCTTTTCTTCCCTTTGTTTGGACTCTTGCTGCCTCTGCTTGTCTCCCGCGAAAAAATCAACAAGGATAATCAGGGGTATTATTAGTTTCCGGAGTCTACTACGAACCCAAAGCCAGAAGGACAGCGAAATAAATCCAATGACAACAGAAAATAATCGCAATATCAGCGAAATTAGTTTCTTGGGAAGAGCTTATTCATTTTATAGAAAATCTCTAAGCTGGGGAATTAACAAGAAGCAAGCTTAGAAGGAAACTAGAGAATATAAGCTTTAAATTTTGTTAGTTAAACACAAAAAATTAAATTTAATTTAAAAAAAATGCATTTGAATAGTTTATATTTCTTTAATTCATAAAAATATAGTAAATATTAATCCCTCATAAAAGGGAGGTACAATTTAATAATTAAATTAATTCATTGCTGAGAGCTCCAGAGATTTTATTCACTTCTCATTTAAATTAACTCAAAACTCTTCTTGAAACTATCTTCATAATATCAGTGGCTTCACACCCTCTATTTGAACACCAATTTAATCCCTTAAGAGTACTGTAACTTCCGAAATTTGTCAACTTTATGAACAAGTCCGAGAAAAAGTAAATAAATAAATAAAAACAGGCCAACAAATCAGCGAACAACCGAACTGAGTTTGCACACCCCGTCCACGCACACCGTTCATCAAGTTATTCACACAATCTCCGTCAACTGACGAACTTGGCCCCCCAAAACCCCCCTAAAACCCCCAAAAACCACCCCCCACCCACCAAAACCGGTCCCATTTGGCAGTGCCAGTGACTTATTTATGCAAATGGCCATAACAAATGAGGCGCATACACTCGACGCGTTCCCACTCCCCCCCCAAAAGCGGGGCATAGATGGCACATTTCCAGAGGCGGGGGGCAGCGTGGGAAACTGGAGAAGGGGTCATTCTAACCGCACAGTGGAAACGATTAATTTGGTGCCCAGTTTAGCTCCGAAACCCAAACGCTGTCCAAGCATCGCAAAAGGGACGGGCCCAGAGGGGTCGGGCCAAGCGCCGGTTGCAACGTATGTCTCAATCGTGCAACATGACAGCTCATCAGTGGCCGCCCGGCGGCGGGGGATTACTGTACAGTGGGACGGCGGCCTCATTATTGAAACATGTTGCTAACATTTGTTATGCTAAGGCGACATTCATGCTAAATGCGAGGGGTCAAGAAGGAGAGGGAGAAAGGATTGGGTGGACACACATATATCTATATCCATCATGCTTATTGGCCTCACATCTCAGAAGCGTCCCTGGTCTTACCCTGCATCCTAGAAACTTAGACTATGTTGGCGGTGTACATCGCTTGTCTTAGGTGCAGTGCGTACCGCTCCGTTCGACTGGCAATTTATACCGCTAACCGCCGAGTCCCTAGTCAAAACACATCAGCATTTCGTTAGGAACTGATTCTTTATTTGGCGCTCACGCCTTTTTATAGCGGTTTTCACTTATGTACTAGTTACAGATTTCTTATGTATAATCCCAGCTAGGGGTTATCTATGCTAGATAGTTCTTAGACATTCTTAGACTTTCAGGGGGTCACAAGAGCATCTTGTGTATTCTTAGATTGGTATATATGTGCGTGCTATTACACTTGATTACATGTACATATGTATGTATGTTGATAGAGGCGTAAATGCTACTTAGAATATTTGACGCGTTGGTCGGCTGTGATTGCCAGTGCATCTTCCAGTCTGGGCAGTCTTATCTATTAGTGTGTGTATTCTTCTCAAATTAGTTCTTAGGCGGCGTGTATATAATTAGACTACTTGAGCCCTTGATCTGCTTGTGATTTCAAGCGGTTCTTTGGGTGCGGACAATTAAGAATTTT
>VNJO01007587.1:0-43443 GCA_008042535.1 Drosophila tani
GTTGAAACTTTCAAAATAGTCTTATTTCCTTCACAGTTAGCTGCCATAGGAATAATCGGGCCAAATGATCAGATTTTCGTTGTTTTTAAAGATATCGAATTAAAACTTAGTATTTGATTTTTAAGATTTATTATAGCAATACATTTTATTTTAAATCCGAATCGGTCCATTAATGAGTTTTAACGCAATTTTTTGAATGTCTAACATCTGAAGAACATAAAGTCAAAATTTGATCGATCGCAGCAAAAATAACGAAGTAATGGGTAGTTGAACGGAGGTCATTCTATGTTCGATGTATGGGTAGTCAATACTTTAAAGCGCTCCCCTGAAAAGTGCCATTTTTAAAGTCGGTGTACACGATTACTAAAAATCTACTTGACCAATCGTTTTGAAATTTTGCACACAGCTTCTGCAACTAATTCTCCAGGTGATACCTGGAGAACCACCGTCGGTGTTTTTGTAATTTTATTTTTTATTTTTGAATTTTTGACTTCAAGTTTTCATGGAAAAAAAAACTCCACGGTGATACCTCTGAACAATTATCCTTTAACTAATGCATATTCTGGTTTTCATATCGGAAGATTCTATGGACCGTTAGGATGTACAATGCAAATCAACTTTTTTTGGAGGGACGGGAGATTCCCTATAACTCCTATACCTAATATTTTTCAATGACACGTTCTTAGAAAAATTGTCTAAATGTTACGTTATATGTATATGTCATTTAAGTTAATAAACTAGCTCAAGCCGTTTCGCCACAACAAATTTTTGAAAAATGACCCGTTTTGCACCGAATTAACCTTAAAAAATAAAACTACTTAGTTTCTTATTTGACACGCTTGACTCTAGTTTCAAGGCTAGGTTGTTCAACATGTTCCTAGAAACAATTGACTCTTTTGTGTGTTGCTCAACATGTTTCTAGCAACATTTGTCAACATTTTCTTTTTTTCATGTTCATGTGCTATTTAATTTCAACCACAATACTTTGGGTACGGGGTATCTCACAGTCGTTCACACTCGACTGTAGCTTTCCCACTTGTTTTATATAAGATTTTATACAAACAAGTAAAAACGGAGCAGTCGAGTAAGCCTGACTGTGATTACCCGGTACCCAAAGCTTTGCGTATTAAATTAAAAGACAAGTATGTTTTTCAATGGCACACTCAGTCTCATTTAGAACAGACGTGTCTTCCTCCGCTTCAACTCAGCTTCCCAACCACAAAACAATCACAATTCTATCAACACGCACTTCCAACAAAACTTAATCTAATATCAAACGGTAACTGAAAGTGCAATCTCCTAATCTCCTACACACTGCACAACACACTCACACACATCGACCTCTCTTGTCACAGCCAGCATATCAACAATAATTTCTTGAAAATGAAAGTTACCCTATCCTATTCTCCATATTTTCCCGGTTTTTATATAAGCTTTAACATTCAGTAATGTTTTTATTATCTATTATCGACTATGTTTGATAGGAATGGTTGTCTCAAATTGCAAATTGAAAAGGTAGGTTTCCCTTGCTTTCTTTCAAGATTTAGGGGTTTTTGACATCCAAGTCGGAATTTTAGGTGAGAAAAATTTTTAAGGGGAAAGCTTAGGTTTTTTTTTCTGAACTTATTGATTTAAATGTTTTGAAAAAACTCAGTAAAATTGTTTTTTTTTTTAATAAAAATTTTGCCAAGCACAGAAATCAGAAAATATATCAAAAAATACTGCACACGATTTTCTTATCTCTTAAAAGTTTTGGTGCATTCTGGGAACCCGCATTTAAGATACTTAAAACTGTCATTTCACTGAAAAAATTAAATATTCCCACTTTATAATGATAAATCTTTGAATTATTTGGAAATAACATATTATTTGAAATTAGGGGGAAGATTTAATTTTTGGAAAGGATATAGATTTTTTCAGATTTTTTAATGGAAAAGCAAAATTTTCATCCTAAAAAAGGCCATATTTGTCTGAATACTATGCATTATTGCTTAATAATAACAATGAGCAATACTTATTTTATAGAATTTGTTTAGCAGGCTTATCAGTATAAAAAAAGACTAGAAACAAACTAATAAAACCCAATTCTTGTTTAATTCTACCGATAGGGCGACTGGTGGCTGGCCCGCAGCAAGAAGACTCGATCAGAAGGCTACATACCATCAAACTATGTTGCCAAATTGAAATCCATTGAGGCAGAACCGTAAGTACAACTAGCGCTCTATAATTTTCTAAACCCCTATTTAAAAAAACTATTTATAGTAACATTTTTTCTGAACTAAGTCTGCTAAGACGGTTTATTAAGTTAGATTGTGTTATTATTATACAACTTGTTTTGTGCTGAAATGTTGGTCAGAAGTTCTCAACGCAGGAAAGAATATATTTCTGATCCTATAATGTACAGCTGGAGATAGACTATCTTTTTACTTTTACCCGATCTTAAGACTAACCGTGTTATACGATTTTAATGACTTCTGTAGCGGTAGTTTAAACAATCTGCGTGCAAACGACAATAATTATTTTTATTTATCCCACAAGAGGTTTATTCTATATACTTCGTTGTAAAATGTAGACTGTAAAATTTACTTCGCGTACATTCGACGTCAATTCTTTTAGCTCGAATGTTTTTTTCATAGCATACTTTTTAGAGGTATTGGAAATATATAAAGTACAAGAAACATTTTCGTCACGACCGCATGTCGTCAAATAAGATTATTTTAAGGGTAAGAATTAAATAATTTTCAACCTCCCGTGTAATGACAAGTATAATAAAAATTATGTAATACTCAAGTTTGCGAAGAGGAATACAGCTATTGCAAACTAATTAAAAATATGACTATGGTGGTGATAAGAAGCCAAAAAAACAGAGTTAGTAGGCTAGTATTATGCCTAATATATTCTAGAAACATTAATCTTCAGTAAATAATAAGGATCTAATCAATATCCTGCGGTGTTCCGTAAAAAAAAAATGTATTGAAAAATTCATAAAATAGCAGTGCAAGCTAATTAGAAAGATATCAGAGTTATTTCCAAATTTTTTGTTTTTTAAATTATTTAGCAACAAAGTTCGGATACTTTTAATTATTTACCATTTATGATTGGTATTATCCAATTTTTGTTGCAAGATAATTACCAAAAATTGATAGGAGTAAGTCAAAAATGATTGCTACTAGCACGTATAAAATGCTCAAATTACATATTTTTATGCCTTAGACCTAACCAAATTGTTTTAGTATTATGTATTTTAATGAAAAATTTAATTAAAGAAAGAAAATTAGCATTGAAACTCGTTAAAAGAGTTCCAATCCCGTACCTTCAAGAAAACTCACTATGTTGAAAATTAATTTTTAAAAATTTTCTATTAATTTTAAAGTTCTACTTGTACATCGGTCGTGGTAACAACATACACACACTTATTTCGTATATATTTTCATTCGTATAAATTTGTGGTATTTTTTGTAACAATTATGTCAATGTGGTTAAAATTTGTCGGCGAAAGGTGTGATGGGGAGGCGCCAATACTCAAGCTTGGTGAACCCGCCGTAGTGTATGACATCAAGCGTAGGCTGGAGAGAATCACAGGGCTGCCGTTTACGAGCCTCCCTATTCGATTCAATAATCGCGAGCTCCGAGATCACGACCTGGTTGACAGGGTGTTCGAGGAATGCAAGGCCATGGGCATGCCTCCCGAAGGCATGCCTGTCGCCGGTCCCCCGCATCAGGAAACCGACTTGTCCGTAATGTATAAATCTAAATTGATCTTCGGATTGAGGTTCGTGGATGGCAGCGAGTGTGGAGAAGCCTTCGACTTTTTATCAGAGGCTACGCCCTGCTTTAAGGTTGACACAGAAGGCTTCACCAGTGACACAGAGAGCATCGGCAGCGCCGTTGTCCCTCCTCCCCATCGCACCCAGGTAAAGAAAGGTAGAACGTGGGTGCCCAGATTTGTTATGTGGCTTAAAAAGCAAAAGCTTTTTACTAATAAAAAGTATACATTTTTACAAAAAGCAAGGAAAGCGTCGCTTGCTAAGAAGAATAAAAAGCGACAGAAAAAATGTAGTCGTAAGTAGAATTTTTTATAAATGCCCTTTAGTTTTTTTCAAAATTTAAATTTTAAAAAAATTTTAAAATTCAAATTTATTATAATTCGGCTTTGGAATATTCAAATGTTTTTATAAAAATCAGTCCTGTAGGGTTTGAGCTCGATCGAAGGGTGTACTTGACGAATCCATAACTTAATTGAGGGAATAAAACCATTAATTAAGGTCGCAATATTATTTGTCGGCTGCTAAATTACTAAATACAAAAATCGAATATATATCGTTGAATTTATAATTATCCAGCTCGATCCAATAAAAGATTTAGTTTTCTGAACGTTTTTGGGTAATCTCAGCAAAAAAATACACCATTCGGGCATGTGAATCTTAGTAGATGAGCGATTTCTGTCTCATGTACGTCTTGAGTTCGTCCAGTACTCCCTTTGATCGAGTCCAAACTCTACAGGATAGAATTTTTTAAATACATTTTAATATTCAAAAGCCGAATTATAATAAATTTGTATTTTAATATGAACAGAAACTTTATTAGAATTAATTTTCAATGTGAAATAATTTTACATGTGAAATATACATGTGAAAATATTTATAATAAGTTGGTTAGCTACACAAAAGTCTCATTTATATGTTTCTATGGTTACACAGAGTTGTGTTGCATATATATTTACAAAAAAAAAAAACTCATAGCCACAACAACTGCATAGCCTTTCACCTCTCCGCTTTCTTTGTAATTGTAATTTCTGTTGTTCTGGAAACTATGCCACGAGCATACATTTGGCTTTGGTGGTTCATCGACTTGTCTTTGGAAATTTGCGTTGAAATGGGTCACATAGGTATATTTAGACCTAAAGCCTGGTGTCTGAATAAGATGAATGTATATATTAATCAACGCTCAAATCACTTCCGGAAAAACGAAGCTAAAATCATATAGTTTATTTCAGCTTCTTTACATTTGAATTACTTATTAATACAGGAGTTTTTTTCTGCCCATCACTCTCAGGTTTTATTTGAACTTAAACAGCTATTCTTGGCCAACTAGGGAGTCCCATGTTTCTGTTATAAGGGAGCATTTTTGCAGCTTATATTTCTAGCATTTGCCAAGTCTAGCTCAAAAGTCCTTGTCGAAAACTATTAAATGTTTAACGATCTACTACTTTGCTTAATTTTCTCAGCTACTAATATTCGATTAGTGTACATTGGCTTCGATTACAATCACAGACGCAATCGCAGTCTACTCCCTGCAGTACCTGTCATCAACATTTCATCAACGATTCATCAACAAAACTTCGTTGTTGTTGGTGAATCATCGATGAAATTCCATACAAACTGTTGATGAAATTAACGTGGGCATGTCCTAGGCTGTCTCATCAATGATTCATCATCCTTTCATCAAAATTTCATCGATGATTCGTCAACAATTTCATCAGCATTTCATCAACATTTTATCTACATTTCATCAACGTTTCATCAACATTTCATCGATGATTCATCAACATAATTTTTGAAGAGAGAAATTGAGCGAGAGAGAATTGAGAGCGATAGAGTCGGTTTTGACACGATTGAACAAGAGCGTCGGTTCGGCTGAAGCCGAGGTTGGCGCGTTGATGAAACGTTGATGACAACGGCCTATTGATGACAACTGGTACTGCAGGGCTTACACTGCCGATAGGTGCAAAATATTTATTTATATTACCAGCTTGTTTATGCTTTGAAGTACAAGCAAAAACAAACCTCCTTATTGTTCACAGTACAGTCACTGTAATATGCCGGAGAAATGCATTTCACTAAATGGAAATACATATATAAAAGAAAAAAAGAGAGCTCGGAAAAAAATTAAGAGACACTCGTCGTCGGGGGATGTGATCGGAGATGGTCTGGGCGTAGGGAAAGGTTCAGAAACCGGTAAATCGCACGAAACCCGATATAAATATTGCTGGGGCCATTAATTAGGTTTATTTCTTGTAAGTTAACTGTTAACGTAAAACGCTTGGAAACCCTTCGGATCAGAGAGCTTTTAGCGTGTATGAACCGGACCGAAAGTTGGTTAAGATGTATAGATTTTGGACCAGGTACATGGAGAAGCCCACAGCTTAGTTCCCTCTCAAGGCCATCCCAATTGAAACAGCCCAGGTTGGAGCTCAAACCCCACCCACAAACTTTGATATTATTTTAACCCAATTGGGGCCAATGGTTGCCTGCAGCCTCGAACACTTAACCACAAACATAAATCCGCTTTTACCGGTAAGCGGGAAGCACCAACAACTGAGCACAAAGGACTGCGCAGTAATCAGCTCTCTTTCAATTTCTTTTATTTATTAGTAATGCGATAAATATGGGTGCTCATTTAACTGTGCTTTCTTCTTTCTCGCATTAAGGATCCATACTTAAGTTTTCTGAGAAGTCTTTCTGTCGACGTCTGTGGGTTTTTGATTTCTGTTGGTCATTTAATCATTTCAACAATTAATACTGAACCATATTTCCACTGCCACTGGTATTATTTTATAACTTAATTTTTACGCATAAAGTGGGTTTTAAAAGTTATCAGACACCTCTTAACGAGGTAAGTTAAAAGTGACGATCCTACTCAAAAAATGTCTGATACAAAATTTTGTAACAATTAATAGCTTTGAAAGCATTGTGGAAAGCATTGAAAGCATTGTGGGTGAAATTAAATAGCACATGAACATGGAATAAAGAAAATGTTGAGAAATGAAGACAAAAGTTTCTAGAAACATGTTAAGCAACACGCCCTAACTAACACGCACTCTTAAAAAAAAAAAAAAAAAAAAAAATANTGTGGGTGAAATTAAATAGCACATGAACATGGAATAAAGAAAATGTTGAGAAATGAAGACAAAAGTTTCTAGAAACATGTTGAGCAACACGCAAAAAAAAAAAAAAAAAAAAAATACAAAGTTTGGAGTCTGTAAGTCAATTTTTAGAGTTTATGCCAAAAAAATCTACTTTTGGACCCTAGTGCACTGGAGAAAACTTTCATATGCATAAATGCATATTTATGGAATTTCGAATTTATGTAATCCGCCGTATTTTTAAGCGATATTGCATATTGGCTGCGTTTCTAATGACAGACGCTGAACAATCTCCTCCGGAGCATCTCTCTGCAGCTTGAAATGTGGGTCAAAGAGAAGTGGAGGAGCGCGGAGGCCAGCGTAAGGGACAGTGGCCGAGTTTTTGTGACGTCAATGAGCCCCGATGATTGCTAAGTGTTTACACAGAATTGGCTGGAGGTTTTCGGATGAATTTTTTGGGGAAATTCACATGTTTTGGCTTGTCGTTTTTGTGCTGATCTTGCTTAACTTGTTTCACTTCCGTTGATGGGAAACGCAATTGAGTCGCACTATTTGCCAATGTGCTATGCGTTTTAGCCGTAAATTCGTAAATTGGCTATTATTCAACTATATAAATCGCTAATAATACACTTTGAAATCATCTGGCCCACCTGACTGCCAATATGCCACCGGACACAAATCAACCCGACGGAAGTTCTCCTAGCTCATTGACCCGAAACGTGGAATTTTATCAGCACATTTCATAATTCTTAGCGCAAAGATACACAAGCAATTCCAGACCAGAGCCACCCACAAACCCCGAAATCCATTAAACCAATTTATTCGTTTTTAAGCTCAACTCGTAAATCACTCGCCAGAACTCGCGAAAATATATACATTTTTTTGAGTTTGATTCGTGCATTTAGCAGTCGATAGGCGTCGTGACTTAAATGCGAAACTCACGCAGTACAGACTGAAATTGAAATCGAAATTAAAATTTATAATGGAACAATTGTGATTTTGTTGATTCGATTTGATTTGATATGTCCCCTGTTAGCTGATTTTTCTGCCATCCGTTTATTTGTTTGTATTTAATGAGCTTCATCTTCCGACACGGAAGACGACACCTGACGCAACGCCGCTTAGCTCGCATCGGATCCGCTCCGCTCCGCTGTGATTTGCTTCCCTCCTGTTTGTTGTTGGCTTGGAATTGTCGCAGCGAAATTTATTACCGCGTGAGTTTTGATTTCGATGTGTGCGATTTTCGCTTTTGGCAAATTTCAATGTCAGTGGCACTAATTCACTGTTTGCATATTGAGTTAAGTATCAAAAGATGATCGCCCCTCAGACACATATCCGATCCAAGTGGGTCTAGGAATGGCTTGTTAAAAATTACATTATTTTTAACGATAACACCCAAATATATTACATTTTATTTATAAATATTACATTTATCATTAATGTATGGTAATTTTCCATTGGCACGACAGTTACAGTTCCAGATTAGAGTCTGACTTTATGCAGCGCGAATTATGTATTTTCGTACCTCTTCACGTTTGTTAATTTACGTTTTGACGCATTCATTCTTTGGCTCATTGTTTTTGCTATAGCTATAGCCGGTTGCAATTGTTATTGAACATGACACCAGAAAATGTCGTTGAACCCGTGAAGCAGGAGGCAATTGTTGTACTTGGCCATATGCATGCGCCATGTCGGACTTTTTCCCTTTATGCATGAAATACCGATTTCATTGAGCGTTTCTTTTTTCGATATATGTGACGTGTATATGATGGCTAAATACTCGATTATGTGGCATGGTAAACACGGTCAAATAGCTGTCAGTTTTTTAAAATAATTTGTCATCAGCAGCAGCAACAACCAAATTTGCAAGAGACACGGGCAACGCTCGACGGGAAGGCCGAACCTCATTTCACAAGCGAGCTGCCCGGTTCAGCTGAATTAGAACCATTTATTTACCTGATCAATAAACGGTGACTGCGTTGATTTGAAATTAATTTGAATTGACCCAAAATTGCACAGGAAGTGATAATTTCAATCAGTTAGAGAAGTTCGCATTTGGTAACAGCCTGAGTGCACTTAATTAATTTACTGATTCTCGAAAAGGCTAGCCAGGTAGAGGGAGACATCGAAAACTAGATTCTTGTCCTTACAGTTATATTGATTTAAGAATTTACATTCGATTTTAGAATGACTATATTTACAGTTTTCAAGTGTTTCAACCAAAACCGATCGGTATCTTTTCCCCAAATTACCCAGCCCACAATAAAATTAAAAGTATTGCAGTAATTATCACTTTTATGTATACAAATAAGAAAGAAATATATATATAAATTAAAACAAGTAAAAGAGTTACAGTTGAGTGTGCTCGATTGTGGGATACCAGACACGCAAAGCTACATATGTGCACCTTCCCAAGACTCTTCAAAGCGATTACTTAAATCTACGTAAAAGTCAATAAGATCTAAAATCTACGTAAACAACGTAAAATAAATTAAAACAAATTTTATACTATAACTGTGGTTTAATTTGTTAAATAGGTTTTTCATGATTTTTGGGGGAGGCAGTAGGCGTGACCAAATTTTAAATTAAAATTTAGCAAATTGTAGCATTAGTTTTAGCTCTCACAGTCTCTGAGATATGTAGCCTCAAACTCACGGACAGACAGAAATGGTTAACTTAGGACCCGGGTTAAATAAATAAATCCATATCCATCCTTCCTATTTAACTTGTACGTCCCTGTTAATCAAAAGTGGTATTATGTTTATTTCGAGGTAAGTCCCCTTGTGTAAATATTTGAAGCCGGTAATGTGAGCCATCGAAGCAACATCTGTGTATTTCTATTTGGTCAAGTGCTAATTATGGTGGAGTCAACTAGGAACACTGATTGCGTTTTTTGAGCTCGGCTCAAACAATTTTTAAAGAGTTTCAATTTTCGCAGTAACTGATTTGAACAGAGATGGTTGCGCGCAAGTCAGGACTCCCTTTAACATTTGGCTTCCTTGTATAGAGTGCACGTTTCTTGACGACCAGCTTTGTAATGGGCTCATGCCATATTTTTAGACTGAGTGTTCGAGAGTTAGGTCGACAAAATAAACGACAATCGTAATTGATTTATATGTGCTAGAAACATTAGAAGTAACTCTCCTAGGAAATTCTCTAAATTCTGCTTATTTCAAAGTAATTGGAGTGCGTTTACATATCTAGGACGTTAAAAATGTAATTCACTATGGGTATTCACTAAAAGACCAAACACCCCGACAACCACAGATCCAACAGAGTCCAAGTCCGGACGTGGGGCAATGGAAGTACACTGGGCTGCCATTTGGGAGTCTCAGGGGGAAGGGCCCTTTTTTTAACGCTTTTTATCACTTTGATTTGCCATCCACTCACCAGAAGCTTAATCTTTGCTAAAAGACTTTCATATATTGCTAAAATATAAATAAATAGTAAAACAAGTAAAAAAGATACAGTCGAATGTGACCTACAGTGAGATACCCAGTACCCAAAGCATTGTGGGTGAAATTACAAGGCAAATTAACATTGCTTGTCTATGCTTAAATGTATAAATACACTTCAATTAAACAGAGCGAAATGCTGAAGAAAATGTTGACAAATAAGAATAAATATTGCTCGGAACATTTTGAGCAACACCCAATAAAAGACAAGTGTTGCTAGGAGCTCAATATGTTTTTATAATTTTTCCTCATTTGTTATGTGCTATTTAATTTGACCCATAGTGCTTTGGGTAATGGGTATCTCAAAGTCGGTCACTCTGGACTGCAACTTTCCAACTGTTTTTTTTTTTATAAAAAATTCTTTGATTTGATTTGGTATTGATTTATGTTCCATAACATCAACATTTCATTCTTCCATTCCGATTCCTCCTATACAAAAAAAATTAGTATTCATCAGCTTGATATTACCTATTGATGACGGGTTCACTGGCGTTCGAAAGAATCCACTCGAGGCAGTGGCATTTAGGAGCGCATGATATGGTCACCAGTGACGTGACAGCTCCAGCCCGAGTTATTTCGGTTCAGTAAACAAATTAATACAAGCTGACATTTTGTCAGTAACCCGCGATTAATGCGATTAATTGCGTTCAACTTGATTTGATCTTTGCAATCAACGCACTTTGTGACTAATTGCAGTCGTTGCAAGCTGTGGCGGAGTCGAAGAGCGCAGTAAGAGCACGACACCTGAGGCCAAAGAGCAACAGCGTGCTCTTCTATCAGCTGTTGGACTTCTTGGTCAGGTTTTAAGAGTTATAACATTGCGCAGCACACTCACACATCCACGTAGGCGACGCGGCGGAAAGAGCGGGAGCTACTCCCCGGTCTTGGCTCAAATGGCGCACTCATACACATAGACGCCAAGGCGGTGAGTCGGTGTATTGGTGTGCTGGCGACTGTTTAAACCTTTCTATAAAAATTTTATAAACGTATCAGTTGTCTGCGAAGCGGTGCTCAAAACGGACGTGTGAACGGAAGGCGCCAAAGCGCCAAAGTAAAGTGAATTGCCCCTGTAAGAAACAACAAGCATCGCAGCTGACGAGACGTGGGAAATCGAATGCAAATCCAAATTCAAAATCGAATAAGACGCACTCGCGAGTTTCATCATTCGCGCGCTCTCTGCTAACCATTGTTACCATAGGCCGTTAGCGGTTAGAAATCGAAATCGAAAACTTGTTGCGCGTAAAAGCGCATGCGCGACGCGTTTGTGTTGGTGGCTTACTTCTAACAGTCAGTGTTGCCTTTCCTTTGTTTGGAAGTGCATTGTGCCGCGGATATGAACAGCAGCCACCGGCGGACCAACTAGAAGAGGTAAGCACCGCGGAACCGTGCCAACGCGGCTTCGAGATCCCTACTTCCACCAGATCCCGAAGAGCTGGCGCAGAACTTTCTATTTTCTTTACTGCTTCGCGTGTGCTTCGTTGGTTACTTGGCTTCGCTGTGTTTAGCCAAACAATCTTCCTCCTCCTTCGGGCCACACAGCTGGAATTCAAATAAGAGAACATGCTTTGTAGGTGAATTCCTGGGATTGGCGACACGTTATGCAATGCGTCCTCAGGTTTTCGCGAACTTTATCGTTTGCTATGTGCTAAAATGCACAACTCAACTCAACTCAACTCAACGCCCGCCGAACGAAAGAGATATGTATTTGTGTGCGGCGCATGGCTAGCCCGTATTTGTTGCCCCGACTGCAGTGCATTTCGCTGGCGTTTTTGTCTTTTCTAGCCCCAGAACCATATCAATTTGGACTTACGTGACTCGGACAGACCGCACATACATATTGTCGGAGCCCAAGTTAAAGCTTGGCTATAACTTTGGCTTCCAGCGGGCTCCGGACTCGTTCTTCGCACCATACTCTCTAGCAACATGGCCGCGAATTTCCTGTACGATGAGTCATGCCAGCCAGTCAGCGGCAGTAAACAACAGCAACGGCAGCAGCAGCAAAAACGATAAAGATACAGATACAGATACACAATATTCAGTTGAAAGCACATGAAAATTGCTTTCGAGGCTTATAGAGTGTAGAACGCCAATGGAGAAGAGCAAAGAGGCAGAACAGAGGCGGACAAAGCTCATGATTTCTAGGGGTTGACTTCGATGTTGGCGGTGTGCAAGTGGTGACTTCTGCCACCATTGTTGCCACTAATCTAAATAATAATAAGTAATCTAAATAAATAACTTTGTGGTTCGAATGAATCGACATAAGTTACTTTCCCATTAAACACTTGCCACTAATCGACAAAAATTGTTTAAAAGCAACTCAATACGTACCAAGACTCAAGAGTTAATCTACTCTTTAACTTATTTAGGTCTCCAGGTTTTTATCAATTGCAAATATAATTGAAATCACTTGAGACTTATTCTTAAAGTTTTATTCTGATAGATTTTTATTCTGATAGATTCTTCTTGAGTCTTTTTGGATTTTCAGAAACAGTTATCTGTCCTATATTTCTAGTTAGTTTTTATAAATAAGACTATGTATGAATATTTGGAATTTCCATTAAAGAGTCCTCACACTTATGCTAGGTTTGGAAAGGCACCGATGCGGACTCACCTGGTTCGGCATTCGTGAAATGATGGAGAGACTGTTACTAAACTTAGTCAGTGATCTCGTTACCATTGTGCAATGACCTTAATCATGGGCACAAAATCAAAGCCACATTTTTTTTTTACCATCAGCTTGTGTCTTTTTTTGCTGTCGATGGCTGTCGGCCGCTGGCTAGGTTTTTAGTGGCCAAAAAGCCAACTATTTATTCATTTTCACATAAATGGGCAGCCGCACGCTGGCTTCGGGCTTGGGCTTCGGGTTTATGACTGTCTGCTGCGGACTGGAGCTTGGCCAGTAGTGGTTTTTTGGGAATAAAGTTGATTTTATTTTTGTCTTCGCGGAGAAAGTACGAAAACCACCTGGGTTTAGTCTTCTTCGATTAGCTACTTATTATCTGGGCGTGTCATTGGTTTTTATGGGCATTTGTTCGGCTGCAGGTGATTCCATGCTGGTCCATACATCTTCTTGGCTGTCTGTATTTCAAAATTCGCGGTTATTGATATATATATTTGCAGTTATTATTCAGCAGTTGCAGCCTTTCCGGCAATATGTGTCCCTCAAAAAAAGGCTGCAGCCACCGCCAGCAAATATCATACCCACAAACCGTAGTTGACAAGGGTATTATAACTTAGTGTCAACCGAGAATGCATGAAACAAGCACAAGGAGGAATCTTCGATCCCATAAAGTATACATAGAATCTATCCGTTTATCCGTATGAAGCACCATATCTCAGCGACTACTCACAAAGAAAAAACATTACCTAAAAAGTGTGAAAATAGCCTAGAATTTTAGAAAGAAATTGCCAATTACAAATTCCGCCAAGGCCTTAAATTTAGGTAATGGGAGGACTCAACATTTTGGGTAATTTGTGACCTTAAAAAATGTCAAATTTGACCAAAACTCAAGGTAATGCGTGTTCTAAAATGGCCTAATACTTCACGCTTAAATTTACGAAATATTGAATATATGTAAACATACTTTTTTGATAAACTGTAATATTATTTTTGAAGTAATACAACCATTTATAATAATAACATTGTATGCAAAAAGGCTAACAATATTTTTGTATACTGTTGCAGTAGAGCTTTGCTCCTTCTGTCGTAGCACAAACATTGTAAAGAGTTGGCCGGCAACCTCCACTTCATGTTACAACCAGTTGGGAATTGTATTTGTTGCTTGGCAAAAACAAACTTGCTCAATTTTAAAAAAATTAAGAAAAAAAAAATTTTTAATTAAAAAGCCTGAGACCGCCTGGCAATTAAATTTATAATTTGAGAATTGTTAACATTTATTTAATTATTGTAAAGTATTTAAACTGTTTAAAATTTTAGAAATACAACACTTGTTTTTAGATAACATTTTTCCAAAAATCAAGCCTATACATTCCTTAAATCTAGGTAAAAAGTCAATTTCTTGCGTTTTTGATTGTCTAAAAATGTTTGTTTGCAACTGCGTTACTTTAAATTTAGTCCACCATTTTTCTGGGTGTATAGAGCTAGAGCTACCATGTTTGTTTCCAAACTAGGCCACAACCAAACAAGTCAGTAATGAGAGTATGAGCTATTCGGAAAAAGGGAAACGGTTTAATATTTACATTATCGATTAATAGATAATAAAAATGTAATTATTGGATTAATTACATCAAGCTTTGACAACCAGGTGTCTCACAGTCGATCACACTCGAGTGCAGCTTTCCTACTTTTTGGATTTTGGATTTTCGATGTTTGGCTGTTGAGGTGTTGTGCACTTTTGATTGGCGCAGCAGAAGTAAGGAAACAAACAAAAAGCCAAAACTGAAAACCACGATGAAACCGGTTCAAATTGGGTCGTAGTACTTTTGAGTGCAATTGTTACCTTTCAGCCATTCGCACACGAGTCTACGGCTGGCTCTGCAGCTCATTATGCCCGTTATTATGTTAGTCTTGTTCAGTTTTCTTGGCACGCGCTGCTTGAAAAAAACCAAGCCAACATCGCCCACACAAACCAACAGCAACAAGCCGAGCGGTATTTTGTAATGACCATGTTTCGATTCGGTTAGCATAGGTCAGTCAGACCAGGCTAGGCTTGGGTTTGATTTCGATTTGGATTTCGATTTTGATTTTGAGCCAAACTTCTGTCGTGGGGCGACCCTTGAGGGACTTAACCTTGCCGGTTCTAACTCCAATGAGCCATGAACAGCCTCAAAAGCCCTTGCCGTGATAACGCTCTGTCGGTTATCGACAGCATTTTATATACTGCTGAGACTGCTGCCAAACCCTGTCCCAAAGTCGTTCTGGCCTTCACGCACCATGTACAAATTACAATAAAGAGAATTCGGTCAAATATCTGCATACAGTTGCGAATATCGAAAAAATAGCAATTGTACAAGAAGCAAAGGTATGCAAACCACATCTAAAGCGAACCAACTAACCCAGAAGCGATCCAATGTCATTAAAAGCTTTGGACCCGACCAAAACACTTCTCAAAAAAATGGTTCGCATCAGATTAAGAAAACATTATTGTAGTTAAAATGAATATATCCCGACTCAAAGGAAGCATGATTAATGTAAATTCTTTTTTGCTTAAAATGAAACGATTGTATGTATTGAATAATTATTAGAAAGTGCTTCTCAATTTATCGCACAATCACAATCGCTTTTGTTGCATATCTTTTTTTTTTTTCGAGTTAGAATAATTCTTTTTCCGGAACCAGTGAACCGAACCAATCCGAAGATTGAGCTTAGGCGAAAATAACTTTTCGTATATCTGGAAACCCCCTTAACTTTTTCTCGCTCTACATCTTTGGTAGAATCAATTCCCGAGAGCGGCAGCTAGTTCTTGGTGTGACTAGGAAAAGCAGAAAGGAGGAGCTTTCAATCTCCTTTCGAACAGGTTTTGAGCGCTGTCGTTCTTAAAGTTGTCGGTGTTAATAAGCGGATCAGTTAGTAGCTTTAAATAACATTTAACTCTAGTTAATCCAAAACATATATCCCACATGAACCAGAAACCTAACATTGTTTCCCCTTCGTGTGCTAGAATTACTTACCTGTAACACACCCAATAAACTTGTTTGTTTTTTTCATTCTTTTGCGAGTGGTGTATATATATATATATGTATATTATACATTGTATATGTCGAAACAAGCCAGATCGGACGAGTATATTATATAGCACCCATTGGCACGATTAGAAAATTAATAAGAAACAAGAAAGGAAGCGAACAATTTAAATATTGGTAAATAAAATCACAGAGGCTCTATTACATCTATCAAATAAATATTATAAAATGAAAAATAAGTAATCTGCAGCGCCTAAAATTCTCTCTAATAGAACCGAATTATTTATGCGTCTTTAATGCTAATGTATTCCTTTCGGACACTATTTTGACGTTATATTATTATAAAGCCAGGGCCTTACAATAAAAGAAGTATATCAAATAATATTCCTGGGCTGATTTTCGTGCCGAGTGACTCATTTCCCGTATTATGCATAGTGCTTATTCAATATACGATATTGGCTTGGCACACTCTCAAGAAAACTCATGTATTAAGCAAAAACTATTAAGCCTTGATGACGTTCATTACGTTTTTTGTTTGCGTTGTTTTCGTAGTTATCTGCGGTTGCTGTTGACATTGACATTTGCTGATGCCGACAATATTGCGAGGTTCTGCGAATCAGTGCATTGTTTTGAATGGGCAATGGTGGGGGAGCGGCGGAACCCCATTTTCTCGCAGGATGTCCAGTTGAACGCTTCCTCTCCCATCACCTCTTTTGGCCATTCTGTCTGAAGTGTCTCTTTGTCGGCTGCTTGTTGCCTGTTTTTGTCGCCGCAGAGCGTAACTCTCGAGTCAGAGCTACTGCCTTGGACTATGGCACAATCTCGAAGCAGAGATTCAATCTCGTTTTTGTGTTCATGTGTTCACCTGTGTTCGTGGAGTTCATTGGTCAGCCAAAAGCCATTAAGGCACCTTCGGCTTCAGCTTCAGCTAGCTTCTTCTCGAGTTTGTGCTTTTGCTCCGGCAGGGGTCATTGAATAAGCTGCCGCAAGATAACTGTTGCCAATTAATTTAAGCCCATACTGCCCACGACAAATTAGCCACCAAATTTTCCAACAGCGTTACGTATTCTGCGTACACCCATGAATCAGACTTGTGTTATTTCTCTGAAGGTGATCTTCCAATTGAGAACTGAAATTCACTTGAAGCTACTCTGGAGAATCACCTTGTTAGGGTGCTCTTCGTCGTGGTTCCAGTCAGGCGCTCTTGGTTATGTCCATCACGTTCAGTTCTTGCGTGCTACAGCTCGAACCTTTCCCGAATTTAGAGCACTGAGCGATCCGCTCCAATTCATTCCGTCACATGCGAATCGCATTAAACATTTCTAACGTTTTGCATATTTTGTTCCATTGCGCACGACGAAGTTGTGCCAAGCTGTGAATGTCTAACTAGCCTCTTCATGAGAAAATTCAAGGCCACCATCAGGTCGCAAAGACAAACCACTTTTGACAAGTTCAAGTCAGCGTCGCTATTTACATAAATATTTTTGGGCATCGCATAGTTCCCGGCTCTCCATCAGAAGTAACCAGAATTAAATTCCTCTGCTGTTAGCCCCCAGGAGATGGCAATCAGCGAAACACACGAATCAGTAAAGAAATCCGCAGAAGGGCGACCAAAACTGTCCCTGATTTTCATTTTCTTTTCTCAGTCGATACCCCGCTCAGGAGGCAGCCCTTACTCCAGGAGGCAGCCAGCATGACGGCAATGCCTGTGGTTTGGTGCACGGACCCCAATTCAGTGAACAACAAGCCCACAGCCTTCGCACTGCACGGCATCCAGCTGCAGGGTAATGTGACGGAGAAGCAGGTCACCGCCCTCCGGGAGCTGGTGAACGCGGCCGCCGAGGGGCGGCTCATCCTGCCATCGGACGGCACCTTCACGCTGCTGGACAGCGGACTGAGCATCGAAAGCTCAATCGTGGATCAGAAGTCGAGTGGCTTGGGCAGTCCCAGTGAACCGAATGAAGCGATTCAGCCAAAGAACGCCAAGAACACCTACATCCTTATGCCGGTCAGCAAGGCGGAGGCTTCTAGGCAGGGAGGAGGCCCAGGGGGAGGACAAACAAGCGGACTGACGATTGCAGCTGCTGCCGCCCAACTTGAGTTCCTGCTGGAGCCAAAGTACTCTTCGGCGCCCGAGGCCCATCCAGATGCGGAGGTGGATGAACAAAGGCCCGAGGACGGGCAAGGAGGCGAAATCCTGTACGAGTTCCTGTGCTGCGCCAAGTGTATGAACGAGCAGCGTAGCGGTCACAATAGCACCTGTGCCGGGCGACGCTTGCGGCGCTACCTGAAGACCACTGCCAGTGGCAAGAGCAGCGACTATGAGCCGGTCAACGACCCGGCGGCGACATGGCAGCTAAAGGTGGATCCTGTGAGCAGCATCGCCAGCAAGTACGCCCGCCGGCAGCAGCGCCAGAAAGCACACGGCACCGTCTCCATGGGCATCGCACGTAATCGGGCACACCGCCATCAAAAATTACCCATGCACTGTGTTAAAATCTTTCATAATCGCAGCAGTTACACGCCAGCAACTACGGCAAGTACAGCTACATTGGCGGCGGCAGCATGCAATGTGGGCGGAGGCCGAGAGGTGTCGACAATTCCGATGCCAAGTCCGAGTCCGAGCGCGATTCCGATTCCGAGTCCCCCTTTGAGGCCCGGCTCAGCGACTAGAGCGAGTGTCGGCAGTGAAGCGTTTAGTTTCCTACCGACGGCGGCGCGATCTACATCGCTGACAGCACCAGCGGCAGCGGCACTAGAAAATCCGGCAACCACATTGCCTCTATACGCGGTGGTGAACAAAAATCGCGACTTGGCGAACGGCGACAAAACTGAGAGAGTAACATCAACAACGGCAACCATGCTGTCCGTGGTGCCTGAAGAGCCGTCTCTCGTCCTCGGGGACGGACGTGATTTGATCAGCTTCGACGACGACCAGGTGGGGCAGGTGACCTGCGCAGCAGGTGCGAATGAAGAAGTGGAGGCGGGGGGCCAGCAGGCGGGAGCGGCAGTAGATCTTTTGTGCGCTCCCAACGAGGAGAATTTACTGCTCTCCCTTCCGGATACGCCGCCGCCCACTCCCCCCAAGCCCGGTTCTCCGGGTAGTAACAACTCGAGCCGTAAGACCAGCTTCGACTCCACCAGCACGCTCAGCTCAATGGACTCCGGCTTCATGGAGATGCAAATCAAGCTTGATGCCCTAGCGGCCGCGGCAGCTGCCGCAGCAGGAGCCACAGCATCGGGGCCAACAACAACGCGGCTGCAGAGCGGCGAGAAAATTGCGCGGCGCAACTACAAGGAATGTTTGACTCAGTCGCGGAACCGGCGCAAGTCCTACGAGGAGTTCAAAGCTACGTTTTTTGAACCCATCGCCGCCGCCGCGGAAGCGGTCACGCCAGTGTCCATGCCCCCGCTGGAGGTAGTTGCGCCAGCGGATGACGCAACAGCAGCCAGCAACATTGTGATTCCAGCAGCGACAGCACTACTTGCCTCCATTTCAGAACAAGACACCCCAAGCGTCCCGGGTGGGAGAGGCCGTAAACCGGATTGCGTAAACAAGTTTGTCGGCAGCGGCGATGAAATGGATACGGTCGAAGCTGACAGCGATGGTGAAAAAGGTAGGAGCGCTCCTACCAAGTGCGATTTAACAGCAGAAGCAGCAGAGGCAGCAGCCACCGCAACGGCTTCCACGACATCTTCAGTTAGCAGCACCACCACAGATGCGATGCGAAAGAATTCGAATTTTCTATCGCAGATTCTCGATCATCAATTTGCGGCCAAGGAGCGAGCCAAGGCGCACAAGCGTCGAACCTCGTACGAGGAATTTAAGCGTCTGGTTAGCGAAATTGAGCCCGCGGAATGCATGGAATCCCTGCCTCTTCCCGTACCTGTGGTCGCACCCACAACCGCAGCAGCAACGGCAGCAGCAGTAGCCACATCCACGGCGACGTCACTGCCGAAGCGGCAGAACTCACAGCAGCGCAAGAGTTTCGCCAGCTATTTTCTGCCACGCCGGCACTCGACCAAGGAGCAAAAATCCGACAAGGAGAACAGACCCCGAGAGCTGAATGTGCAGCAGAGTGAGCAGCAGCAGCAGCAGCAGCAGCAGCTGACGACCTACGTCGCACTGCCGTCGCTGAAGAGCAGCCATAACGAGGGATCCAGCTCTCACTACCGACGCAACTTCAAGATCTACGATAAGCTGGTGTACGGCACTATCTACGATATTATTCAGCGCAAGAACGACATCTACCAGAAGTATGACAAGTATATGACCTATGGAACCATCTACGAGATCCTGCGGCGCAAGTCCTCGCAGGGCGGCGACATATGGCAGCGCAAGAGTCTCAGCTCGGTCCTTGAAGGCGGCAGATCCTCGGGCGACGTTATCTCCGATATTGCCCAGAAGCGGGAACGCGAGAAGTTGCGACAGCAGCGTAACCCGGACTCCCTGACTTCGGTCGCTTCGGTCTCCAAAATCAGTCCACACAAGTACGGAACAATCTACGACATTGTGCAGGGCGGAAAACAGGACGCCAGCCATGCCACAAGGAAAGCGGATACCAAAACACAAGCCGGCAAACCCTCGCGCTTCGTGGTGTGCCAGGTGGAGGAGCCTTCCCTGGCACCACAAGTGGACAAGGTCGATGCGAGTGAGGACTCGAGCGCTACAAAGGCCCTCAAACCGCACAAGATGCGTCGCCTTTCGCACATTCTCAGCTATAGCAGGAACGGCAATGACGAGCTGCAGGAAGCCGGTGGAAACGAGGATGCCAAGCCGAAGCGCCCCCAGGCCAAGCGCCGAGTAGGGGTGACCAATCTGCTACTGCCACTGGACTCTGAGGAGCTCTATACCCGCATCATCGCCCAGCATCGGCTGCTTGAAAGGAAGCGTTGCCAAGATCAGGAGACTGAGGCCGAGACTGCCAGCAAGAGGGAGCCCTTTACCCGTAATGCGTTGACTAAGTCCAGCTCCTTGGACGCCATCTCCCTGTCGGTGACAGTCTCGTCTCCATCCTCCCCCTCCCCCCCATGTCCCCGACGAAGCCTCAAACAGCACTGCTGCCTGCAGCGGCCCCAGCAAATACCGCTGGCCAAGAAGCACTCGCTCGACAATTGTCTCCAGGTAGTGGCCGCGGCTACTAGTCGCCAGCCGGTGCGCCGTTGGTCAAACCAAGCGCCCCTGAAGTGCACATGTAACCACGTCCACGTCCCCGAGGAGCTTCCGCTGTCCACCACTGAAAAATCCCGTTCGTTGCCCGCCACTTGCAGCCTTGCCGCCACTGCCGCCTCCTGCTCTCATGTATGTGGAAACTTGAGCTCAACTGATCAGAGCCCAGCAACCACAAAGTCCAAGAGCCAAGCGGCTACGTCGGCCAAGAAAGGCAAATCGCGTCGACTTTCGGAATTTACGCGCGGTGAATTTTTAAATGAAAAATCGTAAGTTTAGCCTCTAGAGCCTCACCCCTTCACCCGCTCCTCTCATTGTATTTGTATTTTCATTAATTTATGACCTGAGAATCGTACCGAAAGATCACTCTGTAAATTTGAACGTTGCTTACTTTGTGATCAGTGATCAGGAAATTCTTTACCTGACTTTAAAATTTTTTCAGAAGCTGTCTCCCTAACAACACTTTAAAATATTTTTTAAGATCAAAAGTTGTTTGGCACACAAACAACTCTTTAAAAATCTTTTAAAAAATGTTTAAACAATGTAATACAAACTTTCAAAAATGTTATTAAGTAACTTGTGAACAGCACTGACGAAAAATGGGTTGACAACATTATTATACCATTATAATATACCATAAACTTCTCTGTTTTTCAAGGAATTTCTATAAATTTCTTCTATAAGATATAGCAGTTTTTTAAGGTTCTAGAATTACTGTTTTAATTTCATTAAGATCGGACCACTATATCATATAGCTGCCATAGAAGCGATCGGTCCATTTATATGAAAATGTAAAATTCTACATGTAAAATGTAAAATTTACAAGATTCGATGTTTTTTCAAAATTACTAAAATGGTTCGATTTTTAATGATCCAATTGCAGACTGCAAGGGTATACCAACTTCGGTTTACCGAAGTTAGCTTTCTTTCTCGTTTTTTTATACTTCAGTGGATAAGAAGGGACCATAAGAATCCATACATCCCTTCCCAGGGCTTTAGTTCGAAACTATTTCTCTGGCCGGCATTAAAAATAAATATTCTTAAAACAATGTGTGAATTAAAAAAAATCACGCTTCAAAACTCGAATAACCAATTTAGGTGGGTGCGAGCGTGATAGATGATAGAAAGTTCAATTTTAGGGTCTAATAAATTCCATCTTCCAATTGTACGGTTGTTTCCAGAGAATGTCAAAACGGATATATTTATTAAATATTTATTTACTTATTAGGGAATAATCATAAATTATTAGTTAGAGTTATTACACAGTAAAGTTCATCTCTATCCCGCTCGCAGTCGCAGTTTTCTTGTTAAAGTCGATTGGAGCAATCGTTTGAGAGTCTTCGGAAGAGCTTAAAGCCGTTTGGCCTGTGGGGCTCACTGAGAAACGGAATCGTCTTTTAACTTTATGTACAAAGCTTTGGGTACCGGGTATCTCACAGTTGCTAAAACTCGACTGTAACTTTTGTACTTGTTTTAATTTAATTTCAGCTTGAAGTATTTATTACAAACAAATTGAATGTCTAATCATTTCCATGTTTATCATTCGATTTAACGTCTGCAAGATAATGGCTAACATTTAATTTCACGATTTGTGGGATCGATAGTAGGCGGACCAAAATTTTAAAATCAACTTGATTTGCGTTGAACAGATAAGAATGTTGGTCTTAAATATGGTAATCTCTGAGATCTGTTGTTTCATATGGACGGACAGACAGAAATGTCTAAACTCCGCCACACAATCTCGGTTGGTACTAAGTTATAAACCTCTAGAATAATGGAATTTTAACCTTATTGTGATGATCAAATCGCCTACAATCTAAATATTTTACCTTTATCAACATATTCATGCCTGTTTTAAGCCATTGTGTTATGTTTGCTTTATATGGCCTATAGTTTACGCATTACTCATGGTTAGATAAATTTTCCCCAGAAGGAAAGCCACATTCCACATATTGAAAAAGTGTTTTCACAAGAATTTTAGACCGACTGGGGAACAATGCAGTTAGTATCAGGTTGTGTGGGGAGGATCGTGACTAATCCAGCTGGAAAAAACAATTAACAAACTTCTATAATTTCCCAAATATTTTCCCCTGAGTCTTAATACCCTAATATCAAAGACTAATGTAATCACTAAAATGCCGAACGCCCATGCTGAAAGCGAAAAAATCTAAAAAATCGCATGGCGTTACTCATCTTGATATTCTAATGTGTTTGCTTGTACCCTATTGGTACAGGAATAATAAGAGACAATTCAAATAAATATTATATGCTATTATAGAGAGAACTCAATTATATTTAAAGTTTGTTGTTTACTTTGACAGACTCGCAACTTAACTTGACATTTAGAAACCGAAAAAAAAATCAGGGGAATTGCAATTGGATTTTTTTTTTTGCTCAACAGACTATCTCGTGTTGTGCAACGCCTCAGTCCCATTAATGAGCCTCATTTAGACGACTTTGTTTCTCGTCGTTATGGGTTTCCTGAGCAGCATGTTATCAATTGTCTTGTGTTGTGCCCGCAAATTAAAAATCCATTTGACGTGAAACGAAGCCCACGATTGCAGTGCTGAAATTCTGTTTCGTTTCAGTGACTATGTACATTTCCAGTCGGCCAAAAGCTGGCATGACATATTTATTTGTTTTGGGACCGTAATTACTGGACCCCGCCTAGAACAATGTAAAATGGCTGGGAGTGGTAAAAAGCTTTGTAGAAGCCCCATGCCACAGTCGTCGCCCCGTAGGCAAACTAATGGTTATCGTTAGCTCCCAACGACCCCCACCACGTGGTTTATGTAAATACAGGTCTAAAAAGTTTTGAATGTGTTCCAGATGCAGGATAATATTAAGAATTCCCTGAGCTCTAGAGCTGAACGCAGCCTAAAGCGCAGAATAAATTCTAGTGAGCATCCACTCGGTATCAGATGCCTTTAATGACATGCGATCGGTTCATGTTTAATTTGGCTCTGATTTCAATCAATTTTCCGCCAGCAAACCCGAGAATTTGCGAAAAGCATCCTCTAATTGCAGTCGCGTGTTGGCCGAATCACTTAGAGCAGAGCTAACCAGAAGCGAATGCCTGGGAAAGTGGCCACTCACAAACGTAGCCGGAACTTGATAATTTTCAACACAGCAATTTTCTATTTGCGAATTTTCCCTGCTGCTGCTGCTTCTGCGTCGTTAAACGGAATGTCAATGGCAGCCACAACTCTGAGCCATTCTGGAAGAAGTCTCGAAGGGTTGCAAAGGCGATCCGGGCGCAAGTCTTGCATTAACAAATTATTCTCCATGAAAGCAAATCTATTGCCGAGGCCGGACCAGAGCATGCCACGCCTAACCAAGCCCGGTCGGACCATATTTATTTTTAGATGCACTAAACTGGCTGCATTCCCAACTAAGCAGTCCGTAGCCCGCAGCCAACCGCCGTTCGAGTATCTTGTGGTGTGCACCGATTTGGAATTCGTTTCGCACGAAATCCGCAGCAAGTGCATTGATTTAGTTGCCGGGAGTCAGTCTTGGGCATCCTGTTCAGCGCAGTCTGGTTTTAAAAAAAATGGATCCCTGGTTCTCGCAACCGATGAGAAAAACTAAATTTGAACAGTCTCATTGTTATTATTCGGTCTCTCCACCTATGCGCCACGGAGTGTGCTTATTTAACCAGCATATCCCGAACGGAAACATGCCTAGCCTGCCGGCTATGAAATCGCATTGGAAATTCGCTGAGGCCGGTGCCATGCAACCATTATGTTTGGCTCGTATCGACTTGGCTTGGTTTGTTTTTAAAAATAGACACAATCCGCCAGACAGTTGTGGTCCACAACTGTCAATTGCCAATTGCCTGAGATGGCCGACAGCCATGGAGAGTTCGAATGCCGGAATTGAATTGGATTTAAGGTGATGAATGGTTAAAGGGAATATTTGTTTCAAAGTATCCTCGTTATTCCATTTAGTTTTAGTTTATTCGAAAATACATATTAAGAAAAAGAAACAGGTGTGGAGCCGCTGTGCCGAGCACATATTCAGTAGCATATTCCCACTAAATTACTTCGATAGCACCACGTTTTATTGCAATTTCACTGACTGATTGGGATCTCAAAGATGTAATTCCCTCCGAGCGTTTTTTTTTTGTACAGTTGCCTGGGGCAGATTCGTGGTCTGGGTTCCAGGTAAATCAGATGCGTGATCTGGCTTTGCCAACAACAATTTTGCATCAATTCGTATTTGCAAATATGTTTTTTCGTTCGGGGTATTTCCCCATTCCCTGAAAAATATTTCTAACTTGAAACATGACAGCTTGAAATAAGTATACACATATATGCATTTTTTACATAGAATACAACATTTACCCAGTCTAACCATTTGATGCGTGTTTGCGCAAGATATAGGAAATCGTACGCAAAAGTCTATTTATTATATAACTTTTTAGATTCTATAGAAAGTCAAGACTAAGGCTTTATTATGCGTAGGCGTGGTAGGCTTGGTTTAAATTTAAAACCAATTTGATCTTCGTGCTTTTAAAGCTTTTAAAGTCTCTGAGATCATACGGACATACGGATATGGCTAAATTCGAATTATGGCGATTCGTAACCCGATTTAGGTTTTTCTTTTGTACATATTGATGTATTATAACTTAGAAATCCGAAAACTGGCGATCAATTTGTAACGCAGAGATGCTCACGCCGTACCCTCGGGGGTCCCCGAGGTGGTCGGCTGTTTCAGAAAGCATGCAGGACCGAAGAGCCGGGAGAGGCGTATGAAACTGGCGTCAAAGGAGCTCTTACTATGTTACGTATTCACTGTCGTTCGCTGGGTATGATGACTGTTCAAGTGCTTGCAATTATGTCTTGAAAAGTAAATATGTGTGATATGCAGCGGATGTTGGGTTTCTGCAGCCAATTATTGTGAAAGTGGCAGTGAGGCAGCCGGACTGCATGTCTTCGTATGATGTGTATTATCAATGGTTGCTTGAGTTGAGCTTGAGTTGGGAAGAGACTGGGCTATGCCACCTAGGAATTATCCAGAAACATAATAAAGGCAATAAATAACTTTAAAATCGATCACTTACGCAACACCTTAGAAACAGCAACCTCAATGTTTTTAGCAACCTCTGCCACTTGATTCATAATACTGATGGAGATGCAAATCATGGCCATCTATGGTTGTTAGCTCTGGCTCTTTTGCACTTTTTCGTGATATGAGAGAACCGAGAAGAAACCCGTTCTGAAGGTGTCCGCTAACAGATTGCACAAACAATACAGCGGTCTCCGTTATGACCTGCTTCATTGAATTTTCAGTTTCTTCGGCCTCTGCAGCTGCAGAAGGGGAATACGGAGTATGGAAATTGGAATTTGGACAGCTCCGACGCAGTTGAACCGTTTCTGGAATCTATTCGTGCTGTCTTTCTGCCGATTGTAACGGGCTCAATGTGAAAACGGGCCAAAAAGCCCAGCTAAATCCTCAGCTCCTCACCTCTACGAGTGTCAGTCTTCCATATTCCGTGCTCAAATTAGGCGCGTCAAGTGGGTTGACTGACTTTCTGGCCAGCAAACTAGAGCAGGCACAATTCTTTCGACTGGAGGCCACGGCAGGCCTGCATATGGCCAATCTATTTGCCAGTTAATCTAATTTTAACTCAAAAAGTGCATGCCTTCATGCAGGCTGTGTGCAACTTATGCACTCACCAGCCAAAACAAGCCAAACTTGTTGCGCCAAAGATCGTACAAGCAGCTTGCCATCGTCGATGCATTTGCCACGGTCAAAAAAGAGGCCTAGGAGCATAGCATGTACATACGGGGAGGGGACGTAGAGAAAAATGTATAGAAAAAACGAAAATCCTCCACGCTTGTTGCCGATTTGTATTTTTAGACAAAGTCGAATTATATTGCGTGGTCTGGTTTAAATATAGTATCCAGCATCCAGCATCCAGTTGCGGCCACCGAGGCCGACTCTAACAGGTACCACTGCATACCCTTGGCTTGGCCATTTGACTTTGTCTTTGGCCCGGACACATTGCAGTTGCCGTTGCCTGTTTCGTTAAATAAATAGCTGGAACCTTAACGCAGAAGAGGCACTAGAACTTCTGCAAACCGAGTCCCTAACAGTTTTAATATCCTCTTCACCTTATTTCAAAGAGCCAAGTAAACCTGGAAAATAATTCGTTTGATAACAAACAAAGGTTTGTTTATTTTAAATAATTACTCATTTTTCCAATAGAAAGTGTGCGTTGGCCACCCATAAACAAACAAATATATTTCCCGTTTAGCAGAATTTATATCAATAATAAAAACTTCGCCAGCTAGTTTCACAGATACAGAGTAATGTTCATGTAAAGAGGATCTAATATTCGTGATAAATAGTCTCCGGCAGGATGCCCATTCTCGCAGACATCGTGTCTTGTGTGCAATTAAATCGGGCTGCATATTTATGAAAGTCATGTATGCGCCATAAATGGCCGAACACATCAGACCAGGAGGAGAGTGTCTATAAATACATTCGCGGGGTGTAACCTCCTCTGTGTCCAGGCGACTTGAAACGGGCCAAACCCCTGGCAGCGTAACAAATGGCGTCTAATAAAGGCTTATTTGCGTAATAGACACGTGCTGGCGAGGCACTCATTCAATCAGCCCGCGCTCCGCGCTTCTGTTCCGTCCATCACTCAAACCGTATACAAACTTGCCTCTCATTCATGAGCATGTACAACGAAGCCTCATCCTGTTGACTGGCAAATTGCTAGACGATTTTGTTGCAGCCAGGCAGCCAGGCAGCAGCGGATGATGGTCGGTCATGATGGAGGTGGTGGCAGGCAAGTGGGACTGATGATATGTGTAAATCAGTCAAGCCGTTCGGCTGGTTCCTTGGGAGACGGACAACCAATTAAAAGTGGCTGCCCCGATGCGGACTTTGTCCGCGAGCAAAGACAGGTTCTGATAATTATACATTTAAAAAGCTGCGCAATGAGATTGTGGTCTTTCAGGAGCTGCAGCAGATCTTTCGATCTAAGCTTGGGTGGATCTTCCTGTGGAACGACTTTCTGTCCTTTAAGGGGTTATATGTTATACGCTTGTAACGCGAACAAATTCCCTCTTTTTGCGATTTTTATACTCTGCTCCCAAAGACAAAAGCCTAGCTTATACGGCCTTATGGGGCTACACCACCATGGACTTTTGTAAAGAGCTATATTTTTTTTAACTCTAAAAATTTGATTCACTTTTAAGGATAGATTAAGACCTGAAATAAGAAGTTTTAAGCTGACGATATCTGATAATTTGAGTATAATTGGATGATAAACATGCAAGATAAGGTTGAAATGCTGTAAAAGCCGGCAACGTGTATTTTAAATAAATTAAAAATATATTTTTACTGTAGTCAATGTGCAGAAGCCGGATCTAATTGGCTCACATCAATTTATTATTAAGTGAACAAGTAAATTAAATATATTTCTTAACATAAAAAAATAAATGTGTAGATAATAACACTACAAAATAAAATTTAAAAAATGATTTGGATTTTGTGAGAATAGAATCCTCTCCGATCTTGCATAAGCAGAGTACTGCGTCCACATAGACAACTAGGCTACATCCATACTAGGCGTCGATTTTCATACTAAATAGTGCTTCATTTTGACCATAAAAATGCGATTTTTTCAGGAAAGTAATCTCAAAAAGTGTGTGAGATGGGGACAGCACGATAATATTGAATTTTTCTTATTATTATTAAATGCAAAATTCTTCTCGTGTTAAAATTCTAACCTTATTGCTAATATCTCCCATGTTTATTATCTGATTTTACTGAAATTTTTCGAAAACGTCCGCTCAAGCCTATTTTTTTATTGTATCTATTATCTTTAACCCGAAATCAACGAGTAAAGCTTATTTTACGTTTTTTATGATTTTTGAGGGCGTTAGTGGGCGTGGCCAACTTTGAAAACAAACTTGATCTGCGTGCAACAGATTCCAATATTGTTACCAAATTTGGTAACTCTAGCTCTTATAGTCTCTGAGATCTGTTGTTTCACACGGACAGACGGACAGACAGACGGACGGACATGGCTAAATGGACTTGGCTGGTGACGCTGATCAAGAATATATATACTTTATAGGGTCGGAGATTTCTCCTTCTGCTTGTTACATACATTCTCGGTTGGCACTAACTGATAATATCCTTGTGCCCTATTGGTGCCGGGTATAAAAACCAAATATAACCAAATTTTTTTTTATCAAGAACTCAAGAACTATTTTTTCCCAACTGTACTTTATATAAGATGGCATCACTACGATCACCTAACCAGCTGACACACCTATCCCTGACACACACAACACTATCCAGTTTTTCCACCCATGACAAATTGGCCATATTTAAGAAGGATGAAGTTAGCAGCGCCGAAGAAAAAAAGAGTGGAGAATGTACGAGAACGAGAAGTAGTCGTGGTAGAAGAAAAGTCGTGAAGCAGAGAAAAGTCCAGAAGGAGAATACATTATAGTTGAATGTCGTTTAAAGGTGTCGCGAAATAAAATCTGTAGCAACCTAATCCTATATCATTTATCTGTTCGGCATTATATAATTCTTAATACAAACTTAATATTACTTAATAAATCTTACATTTATGGGGTTGGTGATGCCTCCTCACTGCGTTGCAAATATCATGGCAAAATTATAATACCCTCTGCAAGGGTATAACAAATCTTTGATGCACTATTGCGAGTACATTTCTAAGAAGAAAAAAGTTTACCCAATTTATTTTCACTCATGGCTCTTTAAGAATAGAGCAGCTGTCCACCACCTCACTGCTACCTTTTCCGCAAGTGCTGCACACATTAAACAGAAAGTAACCCCTTCGCGTTACCCCAGATATGGTGCACTGTGTGTTTGAATGGTAGGAGCGTTAACCTATGTATATGAATAGCAGTCACATCTCGGCCTCATCATATCCGAGCATAAATACATACATACATACCTCTGAAAGTTGCGCAGATTTTGCCACACTTCTCTATCATCGTCCGTTATCTGGCGTTCGTTCGTTCGTCACGAACTTCAAAATGTGAATTGGACAGTTGTGTAAGAAATCTGTCACACACGTCTTTTAATTTCCCACCTTGCCTCTCGCTGTCTTCGGAAAGAGCAGAGATAGATAAAGAGATGGCCGAAATCATCCCATCCAGTTACTTTTGTTTATTAAGGTCAATGTTAATGCTGCAACAAATGAGATTGAAACGCTTCGATTTCGTTTTGACAACTCACATTATTGACCAGTGCGAAGACAGTAATGAACAGTAATAAATAGTGTTTACAAGTGAGTCTTCGAATGGTTTTTCAACTACTCTATTTCCTTCCGACAGTAGGAACATATTAACATATTTTGAAGTGATCAGATCCCCTTCACAATTTGCTTAATTGAAATTTTACAATTCGGAAGTTCAATCGATAAGCTCACGACACCTCCGGCAGTAAATTTAAATTAAATGTGCCTGTTTGTTAGAATAAAAATGAGAGTCACACACATGAGCAGGCAGACCAAATTGCATAATAAATAAATAAGTTAAAAAATGATAGAATGCCACTTTAAGTTGTCCTAACTAGCCAGACGATGTGTACTCCTCCGATTCCAACTCATCGGAGAAGGCCCAATGGCGACGGCGTGGGGGAATAAAACGTTTAGCCTTGATATATCGGTTTCCTTAATAGAGTCAGCCAATTTACGACATACAGGGTCCAGCCGGCCACTGGGCACTTTAGGTGCCGCGGAAGTTTTATTGAAATGCTAATAATTTCCCTCTCGCGTTTTTCGCTTTCATTGCAGCTGGTACTTCCGCAAAATCAAACGCATTGAGGCTGAAAAAAAACTTCTACTGCCAGAGAACGAGCACGGTGCATTTTTAATTCGTGATTCCGAGAGCCGCCACAACGACTATTCGCTATCAGGTTCGTCCGTGCCCAACAAGGCGTTCAATTAGCATTATATTGTGTATATTATTTTGCGGTACTTATGCTGTGGATATGAATTCATATTTCAGTGCGCGATGGCGATACGGTCAAGCATTATCGCATCAGGCAGCTGGACGAGGGCGGCTTCTTCATTGCCAGACGCACGACATTCAGGTGAGTTTACGCTCCATCCGGCTGCTAATTCCTCATTGACAACCATTTCCGTTTCCGAAACAGAACCCTCCAGGAGTTGGTCGAACATTACTCCAAGGATTCCGACGGCCTGTGCGTCAACCTCTGCAAGCCATGTGTCCAGGTAAGCGTCGTAGCGCATCCAGTCGCTATAGCCATTGTTTGCTTTGATTTAATCTCGTACATCAAATATAACATCCAACTTGCCGCCAAATGCGTGGATGTATGGGATGGGTTGCTAACGTTCGCATTTTACATTATTATGCATTCGTTTTTTGTTTCTCCGAAATGGCAAAACACGTGTATTGTACTAAAGATCTGTTCTTTTATATATTTTTCATGTATTTCTGATATTTTACTTTGATTAACACAAAATTATGTCTGTAAATTAATAACGACACAAAACAATCGAAAAACTAACAAAATATCAAAAGACCAATTCTTTTTCCGGTGTCTTTGAGGTAGGATTTCTATCGAAAGCGTTGCGATGTGCATTAATTTATTGCCCATATTAACATATCAGTACCAAAAAGCAATGGCCATGCTGTCGCTGTCAATCAACACCCTCATATCAAATGAAATTAAGCGATCATTTCCATTAATTGATGTTTCAATCGACTGCAAACCGAATCCAACCCCCTCTTCCCACACTCGTGCCACATGGTCAGACAGTCAGCGTTCAAAGTACATTTGAGGCGATATCCCAGCACATGACACCCTCACTCACTGCTGTATAATAATAAATCCGGTCAATTTATCGCGTATTTAATTAATGCCAAAACGCAGTGAAGGAAATCAGACAGACACAAAGATTTGTTTCCAAGTCTGTGCAAGTTTAACACAACATCTAGAGATTAAAGCTGATCTTTTGCACTCTGACTGTCTGGCATTGATCTCCTTAAAAAAATAAAGAAAAGAGACCTAGCACATCTAGTTTCGGCTATTTCACATCCGTCCCATACTATTAAAGCATATTGTTGTTACTACAAATTGTAAATATGGCCTAAATGTACGCTACGAACTCATCACTTGATTGGCACACGTCTTCATTTATCCAAGTCAAACACTGAAGCGCCTGTGATTATGCAATAGCAAGTGCAATAACTAATCCACTTTTCCATTTCCACTTGTCCGCACCCGCTCATCAATCATCAGATCGAGAAGCCTGTCACCGAGGGCCTCTCGCATCGGACACGCGACCAGTGGGAGATCGACAGAACTTCCCTCAAATTCGTGCGCAAGCTGGGCTCTGGCCAGTTTGGCGATGTCTGGGAGGGACTGTGGAACAATACCACACCCGTGGCGATCAAGACTCTGAAGTCCGGTAAGTTTGCCTTTGTTGCCAGGAGTAGAACGGACCTCTATATAGTTTGCCTCCCTCTCCCTCTTCCAGGCACAATGGACCCCAAGGACTTCTTGGCCGAAGCCCAGATCATGAAGAAACTGCGGCACACCAAGCTAATACAGCTGTATGCGGTATGCACTGTGGAGGAGCCCATTTACATTATCACCGAGTTAATGAAGCACGGTTCATTGCTGGAATATCTCCAAGGTAGGATTGTAAAAGATCTGCAAGTGTGCAGCTTACATTAACCGAGAACTATGCACCTTTTCCAACGCCCAGCAGTAACCAAGTTGACCAAGAACAAAATATATCGCTTATCACATGTCGTAACAATTCCTTGCTTAATATGTATGCTTAATATATTTTAGCCATTGCAGGCAAGGGTCGTAGCCTCAAAATGCAAACGCTAATCGATATGGCGGCACAAATTGCCGCTGGAATGGCCTACTTAGAGTCCCAGAATTATATCCACAGAGATTTGGCTGCGCGTAATGTGCTCGTTGGCGATGGCAACATCGTCAAGATTGCTGACTTTGGCTTGGCCAGGTAAGTTTTATATTTAAAAAAGTTATAATTTACATTTTTATATTTATAATTATCTTATGAAATCTTTATATAGGCTCATCAAGGAAGACGAGTATGAGGCACGTGTTGGCGCCCGATTCCCCATCAAATGGACGGCACCCGAGGCTGCCAACTACAGTAAATTCTCAATCAAATCCGATGTCTGGAGCTTTGGCATTCTACTCACTGAGCTGGTCACCTACGGACGCATACCATATCCAGGTGAGTCGCCATATCCAGGTGATTGATCATAACGTGTTATCAATTGCCTTTTGCCTTTTGCCATTGCCTAGGCATGACCAACGCTGAGGTCCTTACACAAGTGGAGCATGGCTACCGCATGCCTCAGCCGCCCAACTGCGAGCCGCGCCTTTACGAGATTATGCTGGAATGCTGGCATAAGGACCCGATGCGCAGACCCACGTTCGAAACGCTGCAATGGAAGCTGGAGGACTTTTACACATCCGACCAGAGTGACTACAAGGAGGCGCAGGCCTACTGATAAATGCTTTACAAAGTCACGAGCGCAACCGCTAGCGAGCGTGACGACAGCGAGAAGCAAGACAGCTGCTGCAACTGATCTGATCTGATCTGTCGGTCATCATCCCAAAACGGACAATTCTTACTAAGTTACGTACTTGAGTTTTGCACAGATTTTCTACCGCTGCCTGCTCCCTGAGGAGTCTGGCTAGGTAACTCCATACGATACGATTCATGTTATAAGCGTTTAAGCTAAAAATTAGTGGCTAAGCTAGAAAGTGAAAGTGAGTGTACGGTCGTACGGTTCTTACGATGTAAGGCGCGAAGGAAGAAGGACAGGACGTGTATTGTTTATTTTGTACGTACGCTAGTTTCTTGATGGAATGCAATTTCAACAAAACGAAACGAAACGTTCTGTTCCGTTCGTTTTTGTTCTTTTTTATGACAAGCATATGTGTATTTGTCGATTCGATACGTATCTGCCGGCTAATATATGTATATCACATGTATTATTATTCATATAGCGCATATAGCATATAAACATTTGCATAAACACTTATATATACGAACACTTATATATATAGATATATGTACAACCATTTAGTCAGACGTATGTATGCCTAGGACCCTTCATTTTCCCCTCTCTATTTTTCTTTAGTTCCTAGGTCAATAGGAGAACAATATTTGCAGCATTCAAATACGTATAAACGAAATATTTTGTCATTAGTGAATTCATTAAGCGCGTATGCAAGTGTCTTACCCCCAACACCCCCTTACACCCAACACTCACTAAACATTATCAACGACATTATATGCTTTATCACAAATAGAAGAGAGAACGTTTAATATTAAGTGCTAGCTAATCGCTACTTGGCTGCGTGCAACAGTTAAAATCCATATTAATAATGTTTTAGCATTTAATTATAATTTGTAATCATTTCATAATATTCTGTCTACATATACACATATAAACGACGTCATGTACATTTAGATCAAACAAAAAACAATTACAAATAAAATTTATTCATAATTTATAAAACAAAAATCAATCGCAATCCGGAGACACGCCATTTAATCCTTGTGGTATTTTATTATGGTGACTATGCCCACGAATGGATAGGAAACATCAGCCGGAGAAGCTTATATACTAACAAAATGAATTTATGTATGAAGAAGAGTTTATCGATCGATGAGTTAATATGTATTCTATAAAAGGTATTGTAAAAACAGATTTCTTTCTGTACAGCATCGTGATGTTTTTAAGCTCTGTACCCAGGGTACTATATCTCTCTGTAGAATGTAGGGAAAAGGTCCCGGTTGTGGACACAGTTTCATTTTTGTCTCAAAACTTTTGACCAATTGCATATTATACAAACATATATGTACCAATTTAAAGTTAGAGGCGTTAGCTAGCTATCAGCAAAGAACTAAATTGATTCCATTCAGAAACAAATTATCAAGAATTTAGTGAAGTACCCTTTTTCGAAAAAAATGTAGTCCCCTGGAAAATCCGCTTAAATTTCAAACAACCGGTCCACAACTGGGCCTAAAAGAGAAATTTTCCGAAATAAGAAGAACAAATGTTGTGCATACATTTTGGAAAAGTTCAAAAGCAATTCACTAACTACAATGACCACACTACAAAAAAATCGAAACACCAACATTTTTGGAACCAATTTACAATCATTTTTTTAAATTTACCACAACAGTGGTCACGGACAGTGTCCATAACCGGGGGACCTTACCCCTATGTATCAGGGGATCCCATAAAGTATATATATTGTTGTGATCAGCTTCACCAGGAGGATGCCATGTCTGTAAAAGCCAACAGATATCTCTATCTATTAATATGCAAATTTAGGGAAAACAATCTTATATTTGAACACAGATCAAGTTCGTTTTAGAATTTATTTGAAATTCAGTAAATATGTATTGGATTTATAAGGCAATGCGATGCAAGCGGTCGATCTGGTCGCGGGTTCGAGTCCTACCTATTTTATATTTATTATTGTTATATTTTTATGTTTTAGCAACCTATTTTCTTGTGAAAATCATTATTCTTGTTATACCCTTGCAGAGGGTATTATAATTTTGCCATGATATTTGCAACGCAACGAAGGAGGCATCTTCGACCCCATAAAGTATATATATTCTTGATCAGCATCACCAGCCGAGTAATTATATCCATGTCCGTCTGTCTGTCCGTCTGTCGGTTTCTACGCGAACTAGTCTCTCAGGTTTTGAGCTATCGAGCTGAAATTTTCAGCGTAGTCTTATTTCTTAAGCACGCAGTATATACATATATCGGACTACTATATCCCATAGCTGCCATAGGAATGATGGCGAAATTAATGCAAAAAAATTTTAACTTCTCTGTTTTTAAACGTATTTATATAAATGTTTAGATATATCAGTTTTTTATGGTTCCAGAATTACGGTTTTCATTTTTTTAAGATCGGACAACTATATCATAAAGCTGCCATAGAAGCGATCCGTCGATTTATATGAAAATGTAAAATTCTACATGTAAAATTTTCAAAATTCGATATTTTTTCAACATTACTAAAATGGTTCAATTTTCAATGATCCAATTACAGACTGCAAGGGCATACCAACTTTGATTTACCGAAGGTAGCTTTCTTTCTCGTTCCTAGCTGAACTCGAGGTCTAAATCGGCTCAAATTCATATACGTAATTCGAAGCTCGACTATATGCCAAGATCACACACAGAGCTTTCCCCCTCTGGCCCTTCATCACTAGCACAGCCGAAAACAAGTAGGAAAGCTACAGTCGATGGTGACCGACTGTGAGATACCCGGTACCCAAATCATAGTCGGTAAAATTAAAAAGCACACTGACAGGAAAAAAACAAAATGTTGAAAAATGAAGACAAATGTTGCTAAAAACATGTTGATCAACATTCAAAAAAGTCAAATGATGCTAGTAACATGTTAAGAAACACCCAAAAATGAGAAATTCTGTAGCTGTACACAGCTGCATTACGAAATAAAACTCCGCCCGAAAGCACGCAACACTTTTTTCCGCCCTTAGGCAGTATTTTGTCCGCTCACTCCATATCAGGGCCCTCTCAACATAAAACTATATTGTTTAATAACTTCCATGTTTACTCAAATGTTCAGAAAACGTCCACGAATGCCTACTTATTTATTTTATCTATTTACTTTAATCTGAAAGTTTCGACTATAGCTTATATACCGTTTTTTATGATTTTCGGGGCGGAAATGGGCGTGGCCAACTTTTAAAACAAACTTGATCTGCGTGCAAGAGATTCCAATGTTGTCACCCAATTTGGTAACTCTAGCACTTATAGTCTCTGAGATCTGTTGTTTCACACGGACAGACAGACGAACATGGCTAAACCTACTCGGCTGGTGACACTGATGAAGAATATATACACTTTATAGGGTCGGAGATTTCTCCTTCTGCCTGTTACATACATTCTCGGTTGACACTAACTTATAATACCTTTGTACCCTATGGGTACCGGGTATAAATATTTGTAATATGTGCCGGAGAATCCCCAAATCGGGATTCTGGTTCCATCGAAAGTTGGAAATCGATTAAAACGCGCCTGGAAAATCCTGGCTATATAGTGATCTGTGTGTGATCTTGGCATATAGTCGAGTCTCGTACGATACAAGAACAGTCGGAGGTGATTCTTATAGATTTTATCATGCTGAACTCGAATCTGTATTCCAAAATCATCCATCGCATCATACTTTTGTGTAATTCAAAAGGTCAACCAAATGGCTATTTTGACCATTAATGGGATTTTTTTCTAGAAAACTAGAATTATTTTATAATTTTCAAAAACCCAATCGTTAAGTACTTATTCTGAGTTTAAAAACTCTTTTCAAAAAATTGGTCAACTAAAATTATTCCAATCTCCATAACTTCTTTAAAAATTGTCGCCGACCAACATTTAAAGCCGAGAACTAGTATTATCCAATTCCGTTTCTGAAAATTATAAAAAATAAAGTTGCATTCTAGGAAGCCAACCGGGCCCAAAAGCTATTTAATTTAATTTCGTTTTTTGTTTTTTAATCTTACCATGCATTTTTAAAGAACTTTACATTACCTTTCGATCAAGAGATAAAAATTTCGGATCGGATTTTAATAATAGGGCTCTATATCAGCGATGGGCGCGCCCTGGCTCAATTTGCTCACCGTGCTCAAACCGTTATATTTTTCGGGATGCGCCAGCAAATCGTCGCAGACGGGTCGCGGCTGGCGTTCAGCGATCCGTGAAGAAAACCAGAAACAATGCTACAGAGCTTGTGCGCAGGTAGCAAGCTCATCGCCGCGGTCCCGAGTTTTGCAACAAAAAAATACATTGGCTGGGTCTCGCACATCGTACCCAAAACAAAAAGGCGCGTGGCTGCGACGCTCCGCGACGGTGGTGGTTGTTGTTGTTTTTTTTGGTCTGGCCTACCTGCTACTCAAACCGTTAGATCTCGTGCCCAACGCTGCTCTATATATGTAAGTAGTAGTCTCCTTGTGCCCTACAGTCTTGGTGCTCATCGTCACTAAGAGGACTGCCGTTCACAGGGATAAGGGATTTAGAATACAAATCTTTTACTTTGGATATCTTTAGGCCTAGCTTGGACCGATTTATCTCGTAAAAAGAAAGGAAGCTAACATTTACCTATGCATTTTACATTTTAAATATAGAATTTTAAATTTTCATTTAAATCGTCCGAGTGCTTCTATGGCCGCTATATGATATAGTTGTCCAATCTTAATGAAAGTAAACCCGTAATTTTAGAACGAAGAAGTTATAATTCGTTCTATTCATTATACCCTTGCAGGGGTATTATTATTTTGGTATGATATTTGCAACGCAGTGAGGGAGGCATCTCCGACCCCATGAATACAGTGGCTCACAGCTTATTTCAACCAGACCCAACCTAAAATTTTAAAAGCCTATAAAAGATGAACCAAAAGGATAATCCAAATATTTTAATCTTTTTCATCTTTTATAGGCTTTTAAAGATTTAGGTTAGGTCTGGTTGAAATAGGCTGTGAGCCACTGTATATTCTTGATCAGCACTACCAAATTTTCAGAGTAGTCTTATTTCTTTAGCAAGCAGTATATATGTTGAAACGAACGAAATCGGACCACTATATCCTGTAGCTGCCATAGGAATGATGGCGAAATTAATGTAAAATTTTTGTCGAGATATAACAGTTTTTTACGATTTTAGAATTACGGTTTTAATTTTATTAAGATCGGACAACTGTATCATATAGCTGCCATAGAAGCGATCGGTCAATTTATATGAAAATTCTACATGTAAAATGTAAAATGTTTAGGTAAATGTTATACAAATTTACTAACTTCGATATTTTTAAATTGTATCAAAATGGATCGATTTTCAATGATCCAGATGCAGACTGCAAGGGTAGACAAACTTCGGCGTCTATCTAGTTTTTTGAAAATGTTCTAATATTTCTTTTGCCTAATCCATCGATTAAGTTATACATTATAGGAATGTATTCTTTAACGAAATCCGTTTGTTTTTTTACTTTTTATAACTCAATTCCGAGCTTTAGAGGTCCCTACAAAAATACTTTTTGGGAGAGGTTACTTGGGATCTGCGTAGCAGCTTTAAAAGCATTTTTTTTTTAATAACAAATGTTCAAATACTCTTCAAAGCTATTATAATATGTGCACTATTTTTAAAAATAATACTAATTCAGAAATTTTCTCAGGCAAACTTCCATATCAGGTCAGCGAAGTCTACTCAATCAAACGATTTCAAACAATACCTGATTAAATTTGGCCAAATGCGATCCTCCGGAACAGATCACAATTGGATTTGTTTGGGAGCCAGACCCACCTTAAATGTCGCTCTCCCCAAGTCACAAAGGTGGGGATGGGGTGCGCCCAGCCTCAGACCAGTGTCCGTAAACGAACGCGGGCAACGCAGCAATGCCAATGATGACGACGTTGATGATTTTCAACATTTGTGTGTGAGTCAACAATGCGACTTTACTCGTCTATTGGCAGCCACGAATGCTGGTGCGATATTTCCCTATAAGGCAAACGCTGATATAGCCATTTTAGGGTTCCACTTGCCCCACTCGTTGATCGTATTCAATCAATGTTTTATTACCGATTAGGCGGGAGGGGGTCACGCTGAATCACACCCACCCGTACGTACCGATGTCGAGCGGAAGTTGGCAGTGGCCAAGGGTTTGGTTATCAGGCACTTCCTGCTAGCCACTAACCGCTGCTTTGCTCGCATCTGGTTAACCCACAAGAGGCCCACTTATTAGTCAGTGCCTTATCGCCCCCGACGCCCGCGATACCGCATTCCAGTGAAGTGAGCGCATGCCCAGCGGATATCATTCCCATCGATCGCCGCTTAGTCATGTGCTCGCCATACAAGCACAAGCAAAAGAGATGATTTCAGTTCTTTGATCGCTTTATTAATATTAAGAAGCGGATACAAGTATTTTAATGGTATGGTATGCGTAGTTTTAATACATATGTAGGAATGCATGGAAAAATGGAAATGGAAATGCCAAATACGAGTCTATGTTATAAGTAAATGCCAACGTGCACGCGAAGTTGAATTTGGAACAGAACACAATATGCGTTGGCTGATGGGTAGTGCAAAAATTGTGTAAAAAAAAAGAGTTGGAATGCATTCTTCCGACAGGAGCGGGAGCGGGAGTGATGTGTGCCGTCTCCCGGTATTAATGTACTCATGCCCAATACTTCTATGTTCCGTCCTTTGTCTGCCATGGGAGTGTGACCACGCCCAGCTAGGCAGCCAGCGAGTGCTTAGAAGCACTTGCGGTGGACGATGGATGGGCCAGACTCGTCGTACTCCTGCTTCGAGATCCACATCTGCTGGAATGTGGACAACGAAGCCAGGATAGAGCCTCCGATCCAGACAGAGTACTTGCGCTCTGGTGGGGCGACAATCTTAATCTTCATGGTGGACGGGGCCAGGGCAGTAATCTCCTTCTGCATGCGATCAGCGATGCCCGGGTACATTGTGGTGCCGCCAGATAGCACGGTGTTGGCGTACAGATCCTTGCGGATGTCCACATCGCACTTCATGATCGAGTTGTAAGTGGTCTCGTGGATGCCGCAGGCCTCCATGCCCAGGAACGACGGCTGGAACAGAGACTCGGGGCACCGGAATCGTTCGTTTCCGATGGTGATAACCTGTCCATCGGGCAGCTCATATGACTTCTCCAGCGACGAGCTGGAGGCGGCGGTGGCCATCTCCTGCTCAAAGTCCAGAGCAACATAGCACAGTTTCTCCTTGATGTCGCGCACAATTTCGCGTTCGGCGGTGGTGGTGAACGAGTATCCGCGCTCGGTCAGGATCTTCATCAGATAGTCTGTTAAATCACGTCCGGCCAGATCCAGACGCAAGATGGCGTGCGGCAGGGCGTAGCCCTCGTAGATGGGGACGGTGTGGGAGACACCGTCGCCAGAGTCCAGAACGATGCCTGTGGTACGGCCTGAGGCGTACAGGGACAGCACAGCCTGGATTGCGACATACATGGCCGGAGTGTTAAAGGTCTCAAACATGATTTGAGTCATTTTCTCGCGATTGGCTTTGGGGTTCAATGGAGCCTCAGTCAGCAAGACGGGGTGCTCCTCGGGGGCAACGCGCAGCTCGTTGTAAAAGGTGTGGTGCCAGATCTTCTCCATGTCGTCCCAGTTGGTCACGATGCCGTGCTCGATGGGATACTTCAGTGTGAGGATGCCACGTTTGGACTGGGCCTCGTCACCCACGTACGAGTCCTTCTGACCCATGCCGACCATCACGCCCTGGTGACGTGGACGGCCGACAATCGACGGGAAGACGGCACGCGGTGCGTCATCACCAGCAAAGCCGGCTTTGCACATGCCGGATCCGTTGTCCACCACTAAAGCTGCAACTTCTTCGTCACACATTTTGCTGAAGATTGATTGGTATCTGCAATGGAAAAGAACGGCAAATATGTACACTCGAATCGAAGAATTCAGATGCCAACCACTATGGGCTTGCCAAGTACAGCCAGGAATAGGAGGCGGACTAGCCTCCAACTACACTCGAGTCTCAAGCGGGCGGGCAGAGGACAATACGCATACACACACACCAGACACCAGACACAGACGAACAAAGAGACGGGCAGACTTATTACCTTATATGGAAGTTTATAAAACAAGCTGATTTTACTTCAACTCAAATACGAACTATCACGATGGCAGACGCTCGACAATTGAAATGACCGACGCCTACTTTTTCGAGGTAAAGTGGTTGAAAATCGCCCCTGCGCCGGCCGGTTATCGATAGCGCATGTGTCATCACGCCGCTCTCGGAGCCAGTGTACCTCTCGTGAACTAGTTTAGAAAAATACCAAACGCGTCATAGTTGGGGTGTTCCCTAAACGGCTATGGGTGGTTTTCAACTAAGTTGCTTTTCCAACTATCGCACGAGAATCCCGAAAAGCAGAAAATGTGTTTATACTAGGAAAAAGTTCTTTCTAGCACCCTCTTGAACGGGGACAGCTGTTTTTTGTTTTGCTTTTGATTTGGCGTTAAATTAACTTTAATTCAAAATTCAAAACAATGTTAACTAAGATTAAAAATGAAAGAGCTAGTCTGTATTTTATATATGCGGCTAAGTAGCAATAAAGATTTAGTTGTTACCCTTGTATACCCTTTCAATTTACAATTGGATCATTGAACGTCGATTTATTTTGGTAAAACTGAAAAATAGCTAAGTTTTTACATTCTTTTAACATAACCTACACATTTTTGTTTTTACATGTAGAATTTTCCATATTCATATACATACATCAACCGATCGCTTCTATGGCAGCTATATGTTAAATTAATTATAAAGGTAATTCTAAAACCGTTAAAACAGCTATACCTCGAAATTTATAAAAAAAAATACGTTGATAAACAGAGAAGTTATAATTTTTGTTCCATTAATTTTCCGATTATAATACTCTGCAAGGTATATAATAGGCAAAATAAACAAAAGTATTACATTTATTAGTTAAATCAATTAGTATTATTAGAAAAGATATTTTGTATTTAGATTCTCCTCCAATAAAAACAAACTTTAAAAAACGTGCTTTTCATGATACAATTATAATTGTCACATTTACTTAAATACTCAAACTAACTCTGGAAATACTAACATTTATTTATTAAATTTAATTTAAAAAACTCATTAAGCTAAACGTTGCGCTCCGCCTGCAGCCTGGAGTGTTGCCTTTCTTTTCCCGCCTGCACCACTGCCCATGCCCACAACATTCTGGCTGTCAGCTGTATTTAATAGAGATTTTTCCGCTGTAGAAAGGGAAATTGGTCAAATTTATTTTTTCTTTTTATTGTCAGCGCTTAACCCGACGATGATCATTATCATGATCACTAATGGATTTCATTCGATAGATCTGATGAACGCGCACGATCACTGATCATGATGCAAAAAATCTTTAACGCGATACCTGATCTGATGGATTTCTGCTGGCGTATTTCGATGGTGGAAATATCGATAAAAATAAACATAAGTAAGTAAATAGAGGCAAAATAAAAAAAAATGGTTAAACTAATTTACTATTGCAAATCACTTATTTATTATTTGAATGTTATATTTATGATGTAATGCATGTCGCACAATATTATGTTGATCAACGATGCAGAAGTAGGCTGGGATTGCTCTAATTTGTCAAGCGTATCCTAAGTTAAGGGATATACAAATTTTGTATTTATGTATGTAGATATATTCCTATAATAAAAACAAATTTAAGAGCATTTTGTTATGTTTTT
>VNJO01007590.1:0-23805 GCA_008042535.1 Drosophila tani
CTATATGATATAGTGGTCCGATCTTAATGAAATTAAAACCAAAATTCTAGAACCATAAAAAACTGCTATACCTCAAAATTTATAGAAATATGATGAAAAACAGAGAAGTTAAATTTTTTTTTACATTAATTTCGCCATCATTCCTATGGCAGCTATAGGATATAATAGTCCGATTTCGGTCGTTCCGACATATATACTGCGTGCTAAAGAAATAAGACTATGCTAAAAATTTCAGCTCGATAGCTCAAAAACTGAGAGACTAGTTCGCGTAGAAACCGACAGACGGACAGACAGACAGACAGACAGACGGACAGACAGACGGACATGGCTAGATCGACTCGGCTGGTGATGCTGATCAAGAATATATATACTTTATGGGGTCGGAGATGCCTCCTTCACTGCGTTGCAAACATCTGGTCAAAATTATAATACCCTCTGCAAGGGTATAATTAATGACAGAAAGGGAGAACTAGTGGGTTCATTGACCAACAAAGGCTACTGTGTCTGGCATTTAAGGTAATTAGTTGATTTCGAATAGTGATTCGACTTCGAATCCGGGTGCCTCTTGTGCAATTGCCGAAAATGTTTCGATCGCTTTCGGTTCTTTTTGTTGTTGTTGCAACTTTTGGCTTTGTCAGCTGCCTTGCAACAAAACATTGCATGATAATGGCTTCTTTTTGTGGCCATTGTTGTTGTCTTTGCTGCCGCTGTTGTTGTTGCTAATTTTGTTGTAATACCTGCATAGCTAAAAAATGCATTACCGCATATCGATTTCATTGGTGGCCAGATAGAGGAGAGGACACACTCGGTGTGTGTGCCAAACTACCCACCGCCGCTCGTTTTGCACATTTTCCACTCGTATTCAAATGTCAATCGAGTCACGAAATGAGTTGTCCCCACCACGCCCCCCTCGTCCCGCCGCCCAGTCAAAAGGAATTTAAAAGCGGAGGACAAACAATGAAGAGGAAAAACCCATTTCCCTAAATAATTTCGGGGGTTCTTTTTAAATACCTTATGTATCTGTTATAACCCAGTAATGATTAACTTAAGCGGGGGTTGATGCATGAATGCAGAAAATAGTTTCGTCACATATTTGATCGAACCAAAGCAATTGAACGTCATGTAAGTCAAGTGTGCTCTGTCACTTGTCTCTCTAAATGGGGTATTCAGGAAAATGCTGTTTATATTGTATTTTCGAGGGATTTACTTCTTACCATTTCTGTATTTATGCTATGCATTTCTAGACACAGTCTGAGATCAAATGTAATGCAGCTACATTAACAAAATATGATTAACAAAGGGCTATACTTTTTATGATTTCTGATTCAAGTACGAGAATACTCATTCACGTAAAATCAAAAAAGGCCCGATGGCGATGTTTTTGTATTAATCGTATTTTATTAGCCTTTTCGCTCAGAGTTGCCATCTTAATTTAAGCATAATTTCACTTACTCATTTCGAATTGCACAATCTTTTTTCCCCAATTTGTAAATAGAAAAAAAAGGCAATAGAGACGATTCAATCTGCAATCTAATTTAATTCATTATACAGCAACCGAACCTTTTCTTTCAAACATAATCACTAAGTCAATGCTTTTGTGTCTTAAATAAAAGTATAAGCAAAAATAGGTTTGAATCCGTTTAAACAATTATGCTTTTATGAACGAAATACTAAACTTTATACTTTTTGAAATAAGAGCCCAAATTGGCTCCAAGTTAACAAGCAATAAGGATCTTGAGTATATGGTATTTGTATATTCGCCAAACAATGGAAATAATACATTTCTAATAACGTCCAAAAAGTTTAATTTTTCAACAGGAACTTGATTGAATTCCGCAGCCTGCTCTGTCAATTCCAACACATAATTTATAGACGAGCTTACAGCCCAAGTATAATAATATTAATGTTTCCCATACAATAATCATATATGTATGCATAGACTGATCTACAGACAATTAGTCCAGTGCATTTACCCATTAGACTAGGAACATGCAAGGAGGGGCCCCGACTCCGGCCTCAGCTTCAGCCGTAGCAAGTGCAACCAATCCCGCCTTCGGGGTGTGTGACCAAAAACATGGATCACGCTTCTTGGCGGAGCACTTGGGTTAATAAGTATCTCGTCTAGCCATGCAAATCGTGAACCGAATCGAAAATCAAAGCACTGAACTTGAGGCGATCTGAGCCGACAACTCCTCACCTCCGCCAGTGTTTTGCAGCGCGGTTGAAAATCTGCGCGTGGGCTGGCGCTTTCCACAGTGAGTTTTGGGCATCTCAAAAGAAAATGCTTCGAAGCCCCAACGAAATTATCCACACTCTGCGCCCTTTTGACAGAAAGTAAGGCTCAATTCATTGGCAATTTGGAGCCGTGTTGGTAGAGAAGTGGCGCTTGGGCGAGGTCTAAGTGCTGCTTTTGATATTGGTCTTGGTACATATTAAATTCATTGCAGCTGCAAACACTTTCACTTTTTTCAAAGATAATTATCCAAAAGAAAAAAAAGCGCAGGCATGGGAAAATTCAAGGAAATGTTTGAGCATGTGTTTATTTGGTTCATCTAATTTTAAAATATTAATTTTGTGTGCATTGATCACTTAATTTTAAAAATTTCTTAGAAATGTGGCAAATTATGCGGGTTTTGGAATTTTGTTTAATAAAAACTTAAAATATCACCCTAAATCTAACGTCAGACATAAGCAATCTTATAAGGTTGTCGTTTTTAGGAACAAGCCCTAAAGCATGCGTTGTTTTTTATGTCTCGGAATTAGGAGTTCTATAAATATCCCATTTAATGACAATGATTTATGCTGAACTTGCCACTAAGGTCTAATCAAGCAGTCAGTCAAGACCAAACTAGAAAAAAAGTTTTGAATGTATGGAATGGAAGGGATATGGATCTAAAAATAGATTTTTAGATTTATGAAAGCGTTTGGCGACATTATTTTGAGATATTTTTTAACACAATTTGGGCGGTTTTGGTACTGAATAAATTGTTTTTATAGTTGCTATGATGAAGTACTTTATTTACAGTAAAAGTAATACTAAGTAAGTCTTTGCAGTAAATATAATATTAAAAACGGACGTAAATCCTAATAATAAATACAATTTTAAATTTGTAAAGACTATCTTTATTTTTACTTATTTAGATCTTCTGAGTTTCATATATGTATGTATATCTATATATTTAAAGCTTAGTGCCAACCGACATTATACACATACATATATATAGACTGCTCAAAAACTGAGAGACTAGTTTGCATAGAAACCGACAGACAGACGGACAGACAGACGGACATGGCTAGATCGACTCGGCTGGTGATGCTGATCAAGAATATATATACTTTATGGGGTCGAAGATACCTCCTTTACTGCGCTGCAAATATCATGGCAAAATTATAATACCCTCTGCAAGGGTAAAAAAACAGGCAGGTCCCTATCAATCTCATATCTCAGGGACTATTCAAAATTTGGTGACAACACTCTTATATTGTTCACGCAGATCAATTTTGAACACGCCCACTACCGCCCCCACAAATTAGGACAAACCTTTAGAACATGTATAACTTATTTAGCTGTGGTATGGAATTCGGTAAATAGATATGTAATAAATACATCAGTGCGGTAGCGCTTTGAGTAAATTCGGATTTGTCCTTTAGATACATAAGTGCACAAAGCTTTGGGTATCCGGTATCTCGCAGTCGGGTACAGTCGACTGCAGCTTTCTTACTTACATACCCAGTACTATATGATATTAGTTTTCTAAAACCTAGTTTTCTAAATTTTCTACCTGGAAAAAGGGTTCTTCGTCATGCTTCATCCAAGAATGCATGAAGTCGGTCAAGCTGTGTCAGATCGGAGCCCTCCCAGGGCAGGGCAGCCCAGGACCATCAGTCGACCTTCCGAACTCCCGGGGGGGATAAAACCTCAAAAGTTGTTGCAGAAAACCAATTTTTATACCCTTGTAGTATTATAATTCTGCAATGAAGGAGGCATCTGCGACCCCATAAAGCATATATATTCTTGATATGCATCACCATTTAAAGATTACAAATGCAAAATATCAATATACTCCGTTTCAGGTGGAATTTCAAGAGAACTAGTTAATGGATTCTTAATTTTTTTGTTTTTATTTATTAATGTACTTATTAGGTATACAATAGAATAAACATTTTGCTGATTGCTTTTTGTTTCTCCAGGATATTTATTATCTACCAACTGTCCAACCAACACTTTCACTATTTCTAAACTTTTATGGAATATAATAGAAATGTACATTTTTGTACACTTGCCTTATTTATTTAATATGTTCTTTGAATATTTCTTAATCGAATTCAATAGAGTCTTGGTGCAGCTTTCTGCAGCGCCCATACACCTCGAGGCAAACAACGTAAAAAAGTCACGGTTCCATTGCAAACATCTGGTCAAAATTATAATACCCTCTGCAAGGGTATAAAAACTCCCAGATAAAATATACATAAACTGTTTTTAAAAATAAAACATAAAAATAAGCACACAAAAGATCTCAAAAGGTAAAAGAACTTTTTTTTTTAAATAAACGTGATTTTTAATGATATTTTTATACATTTTGACTTTGATAAGTAATAACTAACCATCTAAAAAAAGTAGCACCTTGTTTAACCATATTTTTAATAGGTTGAAAACTTACCTGTCACATGCTTTCTAAATTATGCGATTATCTTAATTGGTTCAAAAGATATTAATTTTGCAACGAAGAAACTCAAATGGTCTTAGTCTTATTTCTTTAGCAGTAAATCCTATAGCTGTCATAGGAATGATGGCGAAATGAAGGAAATAAAAATTATAACTGCTATGTTTATCAACGTATTTCTATAATAGTTCGAGATATGGCGCTTTTTTACATTATTATTTTTATTAAGATGGGACAACTACATCATATAGCAGCCGTAGAAGCGATCGATAGATTTATATAAAAATGTTATATTCTACATGTAAAATGTAAAATGTGTAAGTAAATTTACAAACTTTTTTTTTTTAAGTTTACCAAAATGCATTAATTTTCAATGATTTAATTGCAGAGGCAAGGGTATACAAACTTCGGCTTACCGAAGTTAGCTTTCTTTCTTACTTTTTAAAACATGTATTTTATGTAATGTTTCTCAATTTTGTCGCTTACGAACGATTTTGCTATGCGACCAACTACTTCAGCCTTTAATTTTGGTCTTACTTGAAACTGCTGTAGTTGACAGTTTATTTTATCAATATTTTTATCAGGGGCCTTATACATTTTTTTTACCACTCAGGACTTTATAAATAAAAGTATTTTGAAGACCAGAGCAGAAAAGTAATGAAAACTTTCATTTTTCGGTTGAGATGGATTATAATCCAAATAATTATTCAATTCAAATTTCGACACTCTGCTGTGCTAATTTTTTAATAAGCTTTTATTTTGGTACTATGTAGGTTTATTATGGGTAGTTTGATTTACTCTGACGGTTCTTGGAACTTTTTGGCGAATCATCGGTGAAAAGATGATGAATTTGTCACTGATGACAGTCTAGGACATGACCATCTTAATTACATCAGTAATTTTAATAAAAATTCATCGATGATTCATCAACACAACCGATGTTTTTTATGCAGCTCTAATGAATTACTGTTGAGTGGCTTTGGAAACACATTTTAAGAGAGCCGGCAGGACCGTTTCCATTTATTAGGTGTTGGGGGAGCTGAATCCAATCTGATCTTGAAATCGGATTATTGATCAGCATGAAGAGCGGGGTTGATTTAGCCATAACTTTCTGTTTAATGACTTGGTTTAATTGGGTTCATAATTTCACAAATTGTGTATTTAGAGTTCTATGTGACATATCAAAGTAGGAGTGGTCTAATCAAAGCATTTCCTAAAACTATACCATCCTTGTATCCAACGTTCAGTAAATATATGCAAATCTTGATTACAGCTTATTTTTTGGGCGTTGAGACTCGAATAGGTGTCCATAACTGACCGAAGCAAACCGAGTCTAAGTCCAACTCGAACCGAAGCCTCAACGAAAGCATTTTGGCTCGCTAGCGGAAACCACCTGCACACATTTTTTATTCAACAAAAACAACAAGAAAAACTCGAGAAAAAAAACAACGAAATACGCCGCAAATCGATGTCTGACAGTCTTTGGTTGGTACTGGTACCAATTTGGCAGCGATTCGCGGACTCACGCCAGGCCCAGGGTGTGGACTGGGGGGAGGGATAGTGTAAAAGATACAGGTACAGGTACTGGCGAAGGAGGGGAAGGAGGAAGGAGGGGACCAATCGTCCAAAGACCTTTGTGAAAGTGAAATTTTTGCGAAAAGTCTGTAAGTTGGCTGGCACTTTGTTTTCCTGCTCTTTTTATGGTTCATTTTGTACCCTCCACGGCAAGTGCTTCGGCTTAGACTTTGAGCGGGATGAAAAATAAAGTTGATGCCTTTATTTATATCAAGTTAATAACCAAAATTCTTGACATAAAACATAAATTATAAATTAGATCGATAAATATATATCAGACATCAAAATCGAATTCAGCTTAATTAAGAAATAATCATATATATTCTGATGGTCAGTTCGTGTCATAGCCACTGGCAGGAATACAATAGTAGAGCACTCTTTGCACTTGCTTTACATTTGGTAGTTTTATAAATTCGTAATATTTGTATGCCATCTTGAAAGACTTATTTAAACTCGAAACCGACTTTTAACGTGTTAGTCAAACATTTTTTTTCCCAATTCTTACTGGGGATGGCAACCAAAAAAGTTAAATAAGTGTTATTTAAAGAAAGTAATTGAATTATATTTTTATGTTTATTATTTAGTCCGTCAAGAGAATTCAAAGTCCGTTTAGTTGTTTACCAAGCAATTCCCGCTAACTGTTTTTTTTTTCGTGGTTTGATAATTGACTCTAAGCGCGTGAATAATAACAACCAACAACGGCAGTAGTTGTACCAACAACAGACGTCAGCGGCAACAGTCAGCTAGGAAATCGCGTTTCATTAACAAGAAAAAAGGAAAATTGAAAATTGGGGAGGGAAACACGTCACAGCCATGACATATGCCAAGGGGAATCGGTTGGTTGGAGGGGTGAGGCGACCGGCTGGACCAACATTGCGTATACTTGTTGCGGTCGCCAACTTATCTGTTCGAGTAGTTTTATTTTTCGTCGCTTTTCGCTCGTTTTTCACTGGATATATGTAATGATTTTCGCGTTCGCTCGTTTTTTGGGAAAGTAGAAGAAAAAATAAATTTCTTCTCTGCGCTTTTCATTATTATTTTGTTGATTTTTTCAGCGAGTGCGACAACATAGTTTACAGTTAACTCTTCATCAGCGCAACTATGCACGCAGAGTCGAAGTGGCGAGGAGTTTTCCATTTTCCGAGTTTTCCATTAGCTTGCTCAGTTTTGTCGTGTCTTATGATTTATTTGACATGACATAGTCGAACGAACAATGATTTATATGTCAATGCAGCGCTTTAATGAATTTTATTTCAATTAATTCCATTTTATTTTTATGCGGGGGGAACCGAACCGAAATTTTGTTTTTCTTCTTTTTGTTTGAACAAACGCCTGAGGCAGACTGGACACGCAACTTCGACGCCCAGTTGAGATTTCAGAGCGAGCTGAGTTTTCCTCAGTACACTCACAGAAAAATTTCATGTTTGGGCCACGAAATTGCCAACTTAGCTCTCAAGATCTTTTGAAGTTTTTCACTTATTATTAAATATATTGAATAAATTTCATTCCCATTCATAAAATTAAAGTATTTGTTACTTTCTACTCGTCGAAAAGGATTCTCCCAGTGCTAGGACACACCGAAGGTCTCTGTGGGATTCTGGCAGGATCGGGAACACCAAAACCAACAACGGCGACGCATCCTATACTACGGGCAACTCTTACGGAATATTAAAATGTTAACGACAATCCATCAGGCTTCTTAGGCTAAAAAGGTTATGATATGCTCTAAAAGAGCAATCAATGTCGATTTAAAACCTTTAATGATATTTTCCAGGTGTAGGAACGCATCGCGTGGGTTTTTGCCAGTACCAATTTTGTGCACCTGCTGGCTAGACAACTATTAAATTAAAATGGTAAAAAACAGCTATAAAACTAGCAAAACAGAAATTGATCATGCGGCCAAAATACTAAGTTTAATTTTTCAATAAAAAAAGTGAACTTTTTTTAACTATTCTTAACAGAGAAAAATACTTAAAATTAAGGCTAAAGGATATTTTACTAAACTATTCTGACATACTTAATATGATGAGCTTTCTGAATACATTTCTTACAATAATTGCCAAGCGACTTCGGAACTGGTAAGGATATAGCTGATTCTATAATTATATTGCGATCGTTTTTACGTCAGAAAACTCTTTAAAATACAAATTAGAATACTATAGTCGAGTTTGCTCAAGTGTGTGAGGTACTCTGTACGCAACCCTTTGTGCGTTTTGGCCTTTATGGCCTTAATCACGGATCTAGTGGCAGTGGACGAAGATATGTATTTGGTCATCAAATTTGGTTAAAGACTCTGAGATCTGGTGTCTCTTAGGGACGTACGGATTGACGGACAGATGAAAAGGGCTACTAAGTTGAAATACCCTTGTACACTATGGGTACATCGGGTATGCCCACTTGTATTTGCGCCTTTAGTTTGCAAGGGTGAGCAAATATTAATTTCACTTTTGACTGCACTTGACCCACTCTCTTTTTAACTCGAAGTGAAGTGCTTCTGCTGCGGTGAGTCGAGAGCTGTATGCAGATAAATCATATAATAAGCAGAACACAGCGGGATACCCCATCTCTGGGTAGCTCTGCCTCTGCAGACTTCAAGACTTTGATTCGGTGACGAGTTTTTTTCCTGTTGGTCGCAAAGAGATTTGGCAATGTTGTTGTTGCTGAGTCACGGATGCAAAAGAAGGAGTAAACATAAAACAAATTGAAAGCCGCCATAAAGTTGCACAAGAAATCGATAAACGCAAGGCTGTAAAACAAATTAAATTATGCTCTTGCGGCAAAGTAAGAGTCTGGCCCATAAAAATGCATTTGATATGCGTATTTAATTGAAATTGGTTTCGTTTGCCGACGTCGCACTATGGGGCATCTAGAACAAACGACGATCCAAAAATCAAACATTTTATATTTGAAAGTGAAAGTGTTCAAAGATTGCAAATATTACCCTATTTTTTATGTAGCTGTGCTGTTTTCACAAAAAAATTAAACAAAAAAAATTGTATTGGTCAAACTTTTTTTATAACTAAAACATTAAAAATAAACACAAAAAATGTGTTCGAAAGGTAACAACAAATATTGTTTTGTAGCATAAACATTGTTTTTCTGTATGCTATTTCAAACTGTTGACACTTCATTTAATTATTTAAAAAGCGAAGCACCTTGTTTAAAAACATTTTTGATAGGGTGAACAATTTAAATTACTCAATTATTTTAGTTGGTTCAAAAATGATTCATTTTGCAACGAAGAAACTCAAATGGGCCCACTAAGCGTTGTTGAGATACCGACACTATCTCAATGCTTTTTGCCTTATGCATTGACCACTCACAAAATTATGAATATACGACAAATAAAGAAAATCGAATAGGAAAAATAAAATCAGTCGTAACATTATTTGTCTTCGATATCTTCGATAACTTCTGTAACTTCGCACTTAGAACTCTGAGGCATATCAATTTAGGATTGGAAAGTTTTATAAAGAATTCTTAAATATGAAATAAGCAACCACAGTTTTGTTAAAATCAAAGCTAATGCTGTCACTAATTAAATAGCTTACACCCAGAAAAAACTATTGCCTGAAAAGCCCCAAAATGTCCTAAAATTTATGGTCATTCAACCTTCAAAATGGACGTCGAGGTACGATTGCATAAAATTGGATTTTTAGGCAATATCATTTAAAATTTTAGGCAATGATTGTCAAAAATTAAACTTTTTTTTAGAACATAAGTGGCCTTAAAAATATCCGCTATCGCATCAATTTAAAATAACATTGAACTGAACTATAATATTCCCTTTGTAATAATCACTTAAAATTATAAAGTTGCAGTTGCAGTTGAATTTTTTGATGGACGTTGAGTGTACTGACCGTAGTGCATGGTCAGTACACTCAAGTGGCTCTTCGACACAAAGGCTTGTTAGGGTTAGATGTTAATAAGCGCAAAAGAAAAGTATAGGTAAAAGACTACGACTACTCGATTTCTATCTTGCATGTGTACTAAGTGGGTTAAGATTAATGTTTTTAGTTTAGGAAGGCTATCTACAGATGAGGGTATTTTGTACAAATCATTATAATTTGCACATAGTACTCTAAAGGGATCATGCATTTTATACGAGGTTCTACAGTGGTACAAAACTAAAGGCACGTAGGATCTAGTAGTTCTACATGGTACGTGGAAATTCAACTGCCCCAAGAGATCGGTGCTAAACACAATTCCAACCATCTTTCTACGGTTTGCTACGGAAGGTAGGTTAATTAGGAGAAGTCTACTAAAATAAAAGGGAGAGACTTGCTCTTTCCGTCGTAGCTCCATGTCAGGGACGTTAGAACCAGTTGGGTTAGGTAACTTAGTATCTAAAATTTAAGTAACCCATTGCCTAAAAATGGAATTAATTGCTTTAGGTCATTGCTAATTTTTCAGGAATATTACCCACTTTTTTATGCAATTATGGACTAAAATTAAATTTTTATGCAATCAATCGCCAGTTCCTAAAATTTTCGGAATTTCTTTTTTCTGGGTATACGATTATAAACCCGACAGTAACCGACAGCTCTATTACGACTCCACTATGGCCTTTACCTTTCAAAATTTACTGAGGAAAATTTTTCTCCTTCTTACACAGCAAGCTGCATTTGAACACAATTAGCCGGTTATGATTTTCACTTTTACAACATTTTCGGCATGAGGCAACCTCACTTGTTGTCTTCCATCACTCCATCGATAAAGTGCAACGGCCGACGTGTGTTGTCTTGTGTTGTCCATGGTAATTTCAACTCTAACAACTCATTTTCGATTGCGAAACAAGTGGCAAAAGGGCAAACTTCCAGAGAGGCAGAAAAATTTCAACTTAATAGGACAATTGATAGCTTGGGAGTGTTACAGAATAGGAAAAAAAAACACAAAACGAAATTACTATGTGGAAGGCAGGGGTGCGAAGTTATGGTTGAAAATGAAACTGATGTCTGAGTATGTGGAAACTTTCCTGAGGGTTAGCGGAGGCAACCATTTATCAACACAATTTGTATACCCTTACAGAGTATTATAATTTTGATCAGCGGTTTGCAACCCAGTGAGGGCACCATCTCCGACCACATAAAGTAAATATATTATCTTGATCAGCATTACCAGCCGAGTCGATCTAGCCATGTCCGTTTGTCCATCTGTCCGTTGCTACGCAAACTAGTCTCTCAGTTTTGTGCTATCTGAATGAAATTTTTCAGGTAGTCTTCCCTGCAGTACCAGTTGTCATCAATAGGCCGTAGTCATAAACGTTTCATCAACGCGCCGACTTCGGCTTCGGGCGAACCGACGCTCTCGTTCAATCGTGTCAAAACAGACTTTTTCGCTCTCAATTCTCTCTCGCCCAATTTCTCTCTTCAAAAATTATGTTGATGATTCATCGATGAAATGTTGATGAAATGTTGATAAAACGTTGATGATATGTTGATGAAATGTTGATGAAATGTTGATGAAATTGTTGATGAATCGTCGATTAAATGTTGATGAAAGGATGATCCGTCATCGATGAATCATTAATTAATTTGTCACTGATGACAGCCTTGGACATGCCCATGTTCATTTTATCAACAGTTTGTATAGAATTTCCGCGATGAGTCATCAACAACAACGAAGTTTTTTTGATGAATCGTTGATGAAACGTTGGTGACAGGTACTGCAGGGTTCTTCATATTGCAGCTAGAATATATGTTGGAACGGCCGGAATAGGACACACTATATCTTATAGCTGGCATTGGAACGTTAGGACCAAAATGTCATATTTTCGCGATTTTTTAAGAAATTGGGCTCAAATTAAATATATGATCCTTTAAATATATTATTGCTATACATTTTAGATTTCATGCAAATCGGACCGCTATATCTTATAGCTGCCATAGGAATGATCGGAAAATGAATGTAAACAAATTATAACTTCTCTGTTTTTCAAGGTTTTTTTATAAACTTCGAGACAGCCCTTTTTTACGGTTTTAGAATTACGGTTTAAATTTCATTAAGATCGGACAACTATGTAATATACTTAGCTGCACCAGAAGCGATCGGTAAAATGTGAACGTAAATGTTTGAAAAATGTAAAAAACGTTGATATTTTTTAAAGTTTAAGTAAATGGATCGACTTTCAATCGGCTTACCGAAGTTAGCTTCCTTTCTTGTTTTTTATTTATTTAATTTTCTGTGTGAATAGTATGGCACAATATGCATGGATCCGTGCAGAGTCCCCAGCGAGGACGTCGCTGTGCGTGTGGTTATGTTGCATCCAAGGATAGGTGGGCACTGGAAAGGGGTCCTGTTGTTGACATCAGTCGATTGCAGGTGGTGTCCGTGACGTCGAGTCCTGATTGCCTTGACATCTACATCCCGCATGTTTTTAAGAATAACAGTTTCTCAGGTGGGAAGACAATGTTTGATTTAATTGAAGTCAGCAGGATAAACTTTTATTCCCCTTTATTCCACGAGCTTAACTTGAACTTAAAGACAACTCGAGATGTGACATTTCGATTAATTCATTTGAATTAATTTTATTTATCTTAATGTAAATAATAAATTTTTAGGAAAAACGTTAAGTGGTTGAGAGTTTGTCCTATTCTATTGTCTATACGGTATTATCTCCTTTGGCATTCCTTGAAGGCCCTAAAGATTTTATTTCTGAATATACCAGCTATGTCTTAAATTTCTCTGGAGATTAGTTAGCAATTTCCTTCTTAACAAATTTTCCGCAATGCCATTTGAAGCAATGTCTAAAGCAATTTGATTCTTATTCAAACGAAATATCCAATTATTATTGCATATAATGGAGCCGTTCAAGTTTACGTGGCAATTGTTTAGAAAATTGCAAAGAGCCTGCAAAGACTTTTCCTCTAAGTGTTCTTTAACAAAGATTTGAATCTTTTGCAGATTGATAAGTTTGCTTAAATGATTTACAGACTCCCAATATGTAAAGGTGCACTTCAGATCTTGAATTGAGTGTATTTTGACTAGCTCAGAGGTTCCAAACTGATCTAATGCTTGACCATCGGTGTAAAGTGTTCTCAATGCAAAAGAGCCATCTGGATGCAATAATTCGAAGAGTTTTACCAGCTGCGCTTGATTGTTCTCTTCCGAACAGAGCAAATCAAGAAAATTAACATTAAATACTTTTATTTGTGAAGCTAATTCGGTTGCAGTTGATGCCATATATCCATGCACCGTTAGCCGTCTCACGCCATTAACAACGATGAGGTTAACTCCTTCAATTACGGTAAAAGTTGCGTGAAACTCCTCGGTTCGGTCGATATCTGCAGTTAATTCCAAAAAATTATAGTTTGCTATCAGGCATACACTGTGACTGCTATCTATGATAGTGCCTAATGATCGCAATAAGTTTTTCCGCGGCAGAGTAACGCTACTTAAAGGAGGCAACCATTCGGCAAAATACATTTTCAACCGATCAGTTTTAGGTCTCTTCCATTTTTGTATAGTCTCCAACAGCAACCCATTCTTGAAGGCTCCCTGGATTGTCATTTCGTATAAGTTGGGTAGCTGGGCCAGTGGGGCATATTCACCTCCATTAACATCAGGCTTCGCCACGAACCCAAGCACCTCAAGATTGCGGCAATGTGGCACGATGTCGGAAAGTCTTCCTTGAATTTCTGTACTCATAAACTTCAACAGATTCAGTTCCGGGTTTGACTTGCAGATAGCTGCGAGTGCTTCTGCACTCACTCGTACGCTTAAAATGAGTTTTTTAATGTGGCCAAAATTGTTTAAGTCATCCAAGGAGTAACCTTCAGTGGAAAGAAATTATCATATTTAACAGTTGTCTATCTTAGATTATAAGAAACCTAAAAAAATGTCCTACACTTACTAACCATTTAAAGCAATATCTACAAGGGAAATGCTCTTTTTGTTTTCAAGAGCGCATTTTATCATTTGAAAATGATCTAGAAAATCGGGTTGAAAAGATTCTGGCTTAAAGAACAGGTAAACCTTCTGGACTCTGCTATTTTCTCGTATGGCATTAGCAAAGAATCGCCAGAAGGCATCACCTGCTTTTCCTTTGTGTGTGGATTGGAGCTTTGCAAAATCTATTTCCAAATATTCTCTGTTCGTCACAAAAAGGAATTCAAGGTCCGTGTACAGATCGTTGTGATATAGTTTTAACACCGCCTCCAAATCTTCGTGGGCCAGTGCAAAGCTTACTAAATCCAGATACTTCATTTTATTGCTTTGAAATTTACCTCTCAACTCGCAATCAGCAATGATATATTTTATTATCTCTAGCTTACAATATTCATTGAGATCTAGGAAGCTCGTCATGTTCTCCATTTTTTGTTTTTTTTTTTTGTGTTTATTTGCTTGTCCGTTTTTTCTGCAATGACTCAGATTAGTGCACGCTTTCCACATCAGACGTTTTTTTATTGTACATACATTTTGGGTATTAAATATATTATTGATATAGTACGAAGAAGTTAGGGCGCATGAAAGGGTACAGATCCGTTTTCCTCTAGTTCCGATAATAAACTGAACGTCTTGCATTTTGCGGAGGTACCGATAGGGGCTTGGCAAAGATTACAGTTACAGTCAAAATTCAGTAAAGGAAGTTACATATTTACGGTTTCGTAAAAAATTATTGTATTACTTGCAAAGCTCGTTCAAAATTCGAATTAAATGGTTAATTGTATACTTTTTCTTAGGAGAACCAATTTTGAAAAGTGTTTAGTTACGCTTTGTGCAAATCCGTGCAACGAGGAGATACTGTATATTGAGGAGTGCAATTTTATCTTATCAGAAACCAATCAGATATAAAATCTAATCAAATTTACTGCATATTTATTTATTGAAAAAATCTATTTTTAAACCCTTGCAGAGGGTATTATAATTTTTCCATGATATTTGCAATGCAGTGAGTAAAGTATATATACTTTTGATCACCAGCCGAGTCGATCTAGCCATGTCCGTCTGTCTGTCCGTCTGTCTGTCCGTCTGTCTGTCTGTCTGTCTGTCCGTCTGCCTATAAGTATTTCGGTTTCTACGCGAACTAGTCTCTCAGTCCGCCGAAATCGGATAACTATGTATATCCTATAGCTGCCACAGAAAGGATGGCGAAATTAACGTAAACAAAAAATCGAACTTCTCTGTTTTTCAACGTATATATACATATACAGTGGGGAGCAAAAGTGATTCCATGTTCAGCATTAGCATGTTCAACAGCTCATAAAACGCAAACCAATGAACCAAATGAAACAAACTTTTTTTTCCCGGAATACTTATTTTATTTATAACAAATAGACTTAAATACTACAATAATACAAGAAGAATTGTAAGAGATAGAAATAAAAAAGAAAAATAGAAGGCATGTACTCAGTTTTGCACCTTTTATGAAAAATTCTAAAGAAATACCAAATTAATATTTGGTCCAAAGACCCTTATTGTCTATTACATTTTTTATGCGCTTTGGCATACTTTCAACTAAGTTCTGTATAATTTCTTTCGGAATTTGGTTCCATTCAATCTCCACGCGTCTCCAGAGATCGTCAAGGTTGCATGGAGCCGATTGATACTGCCCGAGCCGTCGCTTCACAATTGACCATAAGTTTTCAATTGGATTGAGGTCGGGACTTTGAGCTGGCCACTCCATGACCTTAAAATTTTGTTTTGCCAACCATTCTTTTACAATTTTCGCTGTGTGCTTTGGATCCCCATCTAATACTGTTTGCCATCCGACTGAAAACGGTTAAACTTGGATTCGTCCGACCAGATAACACGTTTCCAGTCTTCTATAGTCCAGTTTTTGTGCGTCCTTGCAAATTGTAGCCGAGCTCTAACATTTTTCTCGGATAGAGCTGGTTTATTTTTTTTAACAGAGGCGACATATCCAATTCTACCCAGTGCTCTTCTAGCTGTCCATCGACTTACGGTTTTATTTATCTCCTTAGAAGCCTCTTTTGGTGTTAAAAGCTTATTCTTCCTCATGTTGGACATCATAAGCCGAGCGTCAGAGTCCGTTAGAAGGCGGCGGCGACCATTCAACAAGTTTTCGGAACAAACATTTTGTCTTTTTTTCACCTTGACCACCACTGACTGACTAATTTTCAGCTTCTCAGCAATTGTGCGTGTCGAACAACCACTTTTAACCATGAAAACAATACTATTTTCGGTTTCTGGCGATAGCTTCTTCATTTTACTGATATAACTTGGAGACTAATTATTTAATTCATTAAATCTACTTTGAACTCGAAGAAATGTGCGACTTTCTGAATTATGACAACGAATAATGAATGAAAAAGACATAAAACGGTAAATCTGCAAGTATTTTGCTGATAAGAAAACAGGGAGAGCAAAAACAAGTGCGAATAACGGAAGGTGCAAAACTGAGTACATGCCTTTTGTTTTTGATTTTAATTTCTATCTCTTACAATTCTTCTTGTATTATTGTAGTATTTAAGTCTATTTGTTATAAATAAAATAAGTATTCCGGGAAAAAAAAGTTTGTTTCATTTGGTTCATTGGTTTGCGTTTTATGAGCTGTTGAACATGCTAATGCTGAACATGGAATCACTTTTGCTCCCCACTGTATATACTTTATGGGGTCGGAGATACCTCCTTCACTGAGTTGCAAATATCATGGCAAAATTATTATACTCTCTGCAAGAGTATAATTACAAGATTTTTAAATTGAATTAGTAATTTGAAAATTGCAAGAATGCTCATTTAAATCAAATCGACAATTCAAACTTAAGCAAGTAAGTTAAGTTAAACATGAATGCACATGCACCCAAGCAACTGATTTTTTCTTATTAACTATTTAGAAGTTGACGAATACCAAACTGTTTTTATACTGATATCCCTTAAGTATTCGGAAGGTATTTGCCGCATTTCTATGTAAGTCAGTGCTATCAGCTTGACAAAGATTTCACTTGTCCAAAACAAAACAAGAAAGAAAGCTAACTACGGTAAACCGAAGTTTGTATACCCTTGCAGTCTGCATTTGGATCATTGAAAATCGATCCATTTTGGTAATGTTGAAAAAATATCGAATTTTGTAAATTTTACATTTTACATGTAGAATTTTACATTTTCATATAAATCGACCGATCGCTTATATGGCAGGTATATGATAAAGTTGTCCGATCTTAATGACATTAAAACCGCAATTCTAAACCCGTAAAAACCGCAATATCTCGAAATTTATAGAAATACGTTTAAAAACAGAGAAGTTAACTTTTTTTACATTATTTTCGCCATCATTCCTATGGCACCTATAGGATATAGTGGTCCGATTTCGGTTCGCTCCGATATATATAGTGCGTGCCAGAGAAATAAGACTATGCTGACAGTTTCTGTCCGATAGCTCAAGAACTGAAATACTAGTTTGCGTAGAAACCGACAGACAGGCGGACAGACAGACGGACGTGGCTAGATCGACTCGGCTGGTGATGCTGATCAGGAATATATACACTTTATGGGGTCGGAGGCCTCTTTCACTGCGATGCAAATATCATGGCAAAATTATAATACCTTCTGAAAGGGTATAAGATAGAGTACAATAAAAAGAAATTGGCCCAGGCACTTGGCGAAATTTCACATGACTGCAAATGGCAAGCGTCAATCAAATAAGAACCCCACCTGAATATGAATATTCGATTATATGATAAATGCACTGACTGACCACTATTTCTCCCGCACCACCTTCTCATCTAAACTTACAGTCTTTTCTGCCATCACGAAAGAAGACGTGCCAAATGAATGGATGACGGACTGGTTGACTGAATGAGGTGGCTAAAATGATACGTGGTGGACTTACGGTGGGCTAAAAAAAATGTGTAAAAAAAAAAGGAGCCCGGAATTTTTAACGGAGATACTTTATAAATATTAATCTCCTGTAATAGCACAATATCAATTGTAAATTATAAAAATATTTATTTTCCAATTTAACCAACTAGCGGTATGTCCTTTCGTATATAACATAATACCGTTGATCAAAGTTTGTAACGCGATGAAGTAATTATTTTGACTTTACAGAATACTTCTGATAAGCAGACTTGAAAAAACCGTTTGGAAATCATGTTTAGATCATGCAGTTTCTTTTATAGGTGCCATGGGAATTTAAAATAAAATTAATGAATAATTGTATCGTATTTTCATTGTTTTAAAACAAACTTTATCTAAAATGCTATAGCATAAAATAGGGGCACTTAGATCATGGTACAACTTTAGAGGATACCAGAAATCCATATAAAGAAGGTCTTATATATTAATGAATAACTTTAACCGGAATTTATGTAAACCGTGTAAACCACGGTACTTCCTTTGCTTTTTCGAGTGGGAGTCAAGTGGAAGTGGAGTAGTCAGAAGTGAAGGAGTGTAAGTAGCAGTAGCCCTTGTCCCTGGACGTCTCTGGCTTCTTGGTCACTGCTGTTGGAGGAGCTGTCGCTGCCGTTGAGCTTTTCCCGGCCGACGTGTGCCAAAAAATGCTAGCCCACCGAAAAACTGAAGCAATTTACTAAAATATAATCCAAATACGACTTGCTACACAAACAAATATAAATGTTTTTTTTGCTGGAGAGAGTGCACCGCAACATTGCATTCACTTTTATTCAATTGCCATTCGGGTTTGACACTGTAACGGCTGCAGCCTGTCATAACAGATGAAGAAATAGTATCCAATGAGAGTGAGATGCAATTTGAGTTTGACGGACATTCGTCGGATTGGTTTGGTGAAATTTTGATGTCCACGGCAACGTTGGTAACATTTGCAGTCGGACATTGATGCGAAAATACGCGCTCTTTAATTAGCTGTGCACTCTAACACCTGGGCTTTTGACTTCGGCTTGTCAGCGCCAAAAATGGCGTTGAAGTGATAGAAAATATCTTACGCTCCGATCGGAGCTTACAGATTAGACCCGAGCTCAACACTTCCAGCCGAGCTGTCGCCACTTGTCAGGGGTAGTTGAAGCCAAGCCCAAGCTTCGGTACTCGCAAGAATTCATATTCCACGTTGTGAGTTGCACCCAAAGTTATGTTCATGTTTCTAATAGTCGCATTATGGACTCTGACTTTTAAGGGGAATGTAATGTTAATTATATGCTTATAGATTTTTAGTAATTGATAGTAATTGTGATCAAAATCAAGATACCTAATATGCTTGGATATTTGGTTAGGAATATCTAAATGCCTTTAATAATGTCTACGTTGACCAACTATATAATATCGTTCTGGGGATCTAAAGTCACTTTTTTCAGCCCACCGACTTCCCCATTTCCCCATAATTTAGCATAAGAACTATAAATACTTACAATATGCCCATAAAATGTATTCACATAAACAAATAGAAATCTTTGCCTGCCTTATGGCTGCATAGAATTAAAAACCCAATGGGTAGAAACATTTGAATGCACGTGTTTTAATCATAAATTTTAAACATGTTTCAAATGCAGCCAACCAGTGGCGGTCGGACAAACGGACAGACTGATGGCTGGAAACGATTCAACGGCGGCGTCTAAAAAAGCGAACACAGCTACAATAAAAGCATGAAAATATGCCCGAGGCATGCGCCAATCAATTTCACCTACACCGAGAGAATCCCATTGAAGTGGAACTTATTTCACTTAAGCTGTAGTAGTTTTGATACCTATATACAATTTTATTAGAAATCCTGGGTCAAGAGTAAGAATCTAACCTGTGCTTCGCCAAATTAAATTTAAATCAATAATTGCATTGTATAAAAACATTTTTCAAGATCTTTATTAAGGGATTATAAAATAACATGTCCTGAGACAGAACTCGACCTGGGGATTTCTTTCCTGACACCCTTTGAAATATTTTTAAATAAATTGGAGTTTTGTACATCTAAGATTTATTACTCATTTTACAAATGTTCATATAAAATATGTCGTTTATTACAAATGTACATAGAGAATATGAAATGTACATTTCTTATTCATTTTACTATTAATCTACAAATACATCTACAAGATGAAAACATTCTGTACTTAGCCTATTTTCATACTATACACAATTATAAGACTTGGTTAAAAATTTGAAAGATCTTTAACAAATTTTTATTTATTTATATATATGCAGAAACTAAATCACTTGAGTTTAGTTTCGGTATATCAACAGTTTTATATATATTTTGTATTTTACGCTCAGATAAAGTTTTTTATTTAACTTTGCCGTTTTTTCTGTGTGTACAGAAAATGCTCAATGTGGATTATGTTTTTATAAGTTTTGGACGCTGCAGAGGCGGCGGGAGTGTTGTCTTTTTTTGTTTTGTGGAAACAAGGGCTCCCAACCACGTCGACTTGACACTTTTTTGCATAAACGCACCCAATTTTCGATGCGTATATGAGTGAGAGCCAGCGAGTCTTTGGCCACATGCCAGTGCGTACTGAATTTTTAGGTGGAGGAACCCAAGAGAAGGGAAAGTGCAGCGCGGAACGGAAGGGGGAACTAAGAGGTTGCCGCGCCTCGGTTTAAGTCTATTAAAAGAGCTGCAATCTGGGTTCGTTGTTGTCAATTTTATTCAATTTTGCCCACTTTTTTTTTAGGCCTTAATGCTGTTGTAATGGGCCCACAAATTGCCATTTTCGTTGTTGTTGTTGTATTTTTTTTGAGGTCTTTGAGCCCGATCGTGTTGTGAATTGGAAATTCGATTTGTTTTTAGCCGGCAGCAATGGAAAATGGGACAGACCAGCGAAACGAAGCAAGTAATTAATATGTGGTGCAATTAATACTACATTGGTTTAATTGTAATATTTATTTAATTTCTTTACATGTTAAAAAGCTTATTCCTTAGGCCTAAATACAAAAATAAGTCTTTTATGTGTTCAATTGGGGAAATAACAAAATATAATAATATAATAATATATATGCATATACATATATCTTAGCTCACTTTATATTTTGGTTATAAATTTTAATCCGCTGAAAATAAATTCGATATCTTTTTTTATTTAAAAAAAAAGTTTCTTCAGAGATATCGCTAATTGCACGAATTGACAAATTCGTATCAACTTTTGGACCCGATTAGATGAGGGTGATTCTTAATGTTATTATATACCCTGAACTCTAATCTTCAAAAGGTGTGTTTTCAAGTTCGTACGAGAGCTATTCAAAATGTTTCTGAAAGTTTTATTTTATGTTTTAATATAATATAATTTCTTTTTTATATGTTTTTACCCGGTACCCATAGGGTACAAAGGTATTATAACTTAGTGTCTACCGAAAATGTTTAGAGGCATCTCCGACCGCATAAAGTACATAAGTACATATATTCTTGGTCAGTTAAAAAAGCAGAGTTGATTTAGCCATGTCCGTGTGTCCGTATGTAATAATTATCAAAACACCAGATATCAAAGACTATAAGAGCTAGACCTACTAAATTCGAAGACAACTTAACTGTTGCACGTCCATATAAATATTTATAAATATTTTTTCGTTATCATCAATAATTTTCGAAATAATCGCTGTTGAACAAAAACCTTTAAAAAATGATAACACTGAAATGGTGCATGCAATTCGAAAGACAAAAAATACGGTTATCCTTTTTTAAAAAAATACTAGACAAGCCTAGGTTTAATATAAAGCGGGTTTTTAAAAAAAGAAACGATCACATCCAATAAAAACAAAGTCTAATGGTTGAGTTTCGAACCTTAAAGTCAAATTTACAAAAAAAAAAATTCGGGTGCAAAACTGTAACATTTTACCTTCTTTACATTTTTTTTTTGGCATAATTCTTCCGGTTAATCAAATTGTTTTAAATTTTTAGAAAACATTGTCAAATGTGACACAAACAAAATAAAACTAAGATCTTTAGAATGCATCATATAGTACTTAAGATACAGACCGTTAAAGTATGAAATCGAAAATGGTGTTACAGTTTTGATCCTCAGTGTAGGTGTAAGCATATCATAAACATCGTTAGCTTAGTAACTTGCGGAATATAATTCACTGTCATATTACCGTCTGTATAAAGCTTTGCATTTTTCGATCATATTATTCTTATAATTTTTGTAGCATCAATGTAAGTAATTTTCACGTTATTAATAATAATTCAATTGATGAATAAAATTCTAGCTTAGCTAGATTTTGCAGAATGCCACATACCGACAGATGTGCAAATCCAATGTGGAAGCCTGAACAAAAGTGACATCTCGGGGAAGTATTGGTGCATTGTGATTTTTCAGAAAAGTATGCTTTGGTTGCGCAGGATGCTGCACAGTCAGTTAATTATAATAACGATCAATGTACAGTGTATCCGTTAGTTTATATTTTTCTTACCGGAAATGAGATTCAACACCGCAGTTTGATTATGATTTCTTCGTGCCAAATAAACAGTTTTGTTTTTTTTTAAACCCACTTAATATTAAAACTAGGGTAGTATATTATTTTTTAATAAACAAAGGATAGCCGTATTTTTAGTCTTTCAAATTGCATGCACCATTTCAATGTTATGATTTTTTAAAGTTATGATTTTAATGTTTTTGGTCCAACAGCGATTATCTCTAAAAGTCTTGAAACAGTTCTTATCAGAATTATAAGACACCCTGAAAATTTTAGTTACGACCCTCGTAGGAGAATGAGGAAGCAACCAAACCAAAGATGCTAAATTAAAGCCTAATGAGTTCTGCTTAAAAGCTGATGTTCTTATCTCTTATTGCATTACGCGTTTTCAAGTAGCGGTAAAAAAGCGCAATAGTTCGATTTTCGCCATGCCTAAAAGCTTATCATAATTATAAGACACATTTCAATTATTGCGGCTGAAGACAAAGAATTAGGTTTAAATAATATAATGCACAGCTCTGGAAGAAAACCAGCACTAAAAAATGTCCAAGGCTGAGGAAAAACATCCAAAAGCCTCAGCAAATAAAGTCTATTTTTGAGGTTATGTACCTTTTTTTAAGTTTATAATATTTAAAAAAAATCATTTCTTAATTTTGTATTTCATTTCCAATAACATTTCCAACAAAATGAGGTCTCCCTCATCTCAATTGGACACAAACTAGCAGATATATCGACTTTTCTGTTAGTATGTGGCAAATAAATAATGGTTCTATAGAAATTTTTTTGCACGGCGCACAGTAGCGCCTTTTCTCATTTTGCGTTGCTAAAATCGTAACTTTTGAACAAAATAAGATAATCAAATAATTTAAACGGCATTTTACAGGTAAATGTTGTAAAATTTGTATATGTATTGGACAATATGCCACGCCCACCCATTCGTCTTTTTATAGGGTATCAAAGTGAAAAAATCTATTTTATTCAATGAAAACAATTTTTTAAAAACATTTTGTATTTAATTTTTTATCTTTATTTTTATGTATTTGCATAAATAAAAATAATTTGAAAACTTAAAAAAAATATTTAACATTTTTTTTTCTAATTTTTTTTTTCTATAATTTTGGCTAGTATATTTTTTGGTATGTATTTAGTTGAATCGGTATTTTGGTATATTTTACCCTGAGTTGTTTTAGTTTATTGCATTGCATTTCCGCAGCTGCAGCGTGCTGCAGCAGATGTAAGTTGATTCTGGTCCAGAAAAGATCAACGCAGGTTTTGTATGTAGTGTGTATAAGGG
>VNJO01007592.1:0-54445 GCA_008042535.1 Drosophila tani
GCTCTGCTAATGAATGTGTGGGACGAATGAATAAACTAAATATACCGACATTTCAGCATGTGTGAGAGGAACTACAGTGTGCAATCAATACAAAGAGCTGCAGAATAAATTAAACGTAAATATGGCCAAGAAATGTAATTACTTAGCTTAGATAATTTAATTTATACAGGATTTAAGAGGAAAAACTAGCTTATAGTAAGTAATTTAGTGCTTTAATTATTAAGTGACAGAAGAAAAACACTTTAAAAACAAAGCACATAAAATATTTAACAAAAATTAAGTTTCATAAAATTGATACAGTTCTTTTGTACTTAAAGTTCCGTCACTACTGTGTAAATTTATCGATTTGGTCTGATTTCGTGGTGCAAATGACAATCAATTAGTGGTGGGGGAAGAGCAGCAGGGATTTCGGGGCCCAACTAAATTAAAACAAACTTTTGTTCTTCCCCGCACATTGTATTCGTATCTAAATTTCTGTTGCTGCTTCTGCTGCGGCTCCTGCTGCTGCTACTGCTGATGGTGCATTTGTTTTTCTGGTCTTGAAATGTTAATTACGACCAAAGAAGTACATGAAAAGAATTCCATTTTGGGGGCGCTGAGAGCGAAACAAAAACTTCACAAATGTTAATTATTTAGCATGGAAAGCGAACAAAAGGAGCCTTGGAGAGCAACAAACAAATAAGCGTACACATAGTATATATGAATATTTGAGAGTATGGGGTCTGCGGAAAATACAGAATAATGCACTCTACCAGACACACAGCAAAGGCAAATATTTGCAGAAATGCAAGAAAAGTTCCATATTAGGGAGCAGCACACGAGAAAAACAAAGTTATGACTGCATTTTAATTAATCAGGAGGAGCAACGAACAAATAATGTTGTGTGGGGGGGCTAATAAAGGGAATTTCTTCGTTTTGGGTTTTGTTTGCAGATGATTAAGGGAATGCTAATTTACAAACAAATATTTTGCAACTAGATGTGGGCTAAGATTAGCAGAAAAATTATGTAAATCAAAGCAAATTATACTCCAAACTCCGCCAGAAATATACATCATATTCCTTAAAGATTCCTTGTTTGGACTATTTTTAAATTTAGAAAATTAAAAAAAAACCTTAATAAAGCGTACTATTGTTCCCCAATTTCGTGCTAATTGGCTAGACTCCGTTGAAGGAGCAATCGAGGTAGAGGAAGGATAAACTCCTGACGCCACCGCAGGAAACAACAATAAGAATGCGGCACAATAGAACCCGGAAGCGGAAATTTTGAACCACTAGTTATGAGCATCGTTAATTAAACTACTCCATATAAATCATAGACACCGAAACGGTCTCAAGGATCCCTGCCACGCCCCCATTATCCGTCCGTCCATCTATCTATCTCTGGATATCTGCTGCTCCTGTTTTTGGGCCGCTCCACTTGTACAAGTTTTTGTCTTAGCCCCAGCTTTTTCTTGGCCTTTGTGTGTTGTGCTACAACTTGGCCAACGACGGAACGAGGCGAGGAGCTGGCCAAACACTTTTCACGTTGCGCGAAATTTATCATGATTCCATTACATAATTAAATCCGTTTTAATAGAAACTTTGCACGTCTTTCCCGCCATTGTTGTTGCTGCTCTCGTCTCAGGCTGCCCATATTGTTGTTGCTGTTGCCTCTTTTGAGATGTATTTGGTAAAGTTTCCATCGCCAGGGCCAAATTGAAAAACAAAACAGTCCAAAGGAAGCTGTAAAGTTGCCTCTGCCTCGACTCGGTCGACGTCGCAGCCGGCGTCGCTGCTATTGCGTAAATGAAATTAAGAAAGTAACCAAAGACTCAAAGCCTCTTCTTACTTACACTCTTGCCTCCCCCAGACAGCTACTTTTACCAATCTTCTGCTGCCATCTCTGCACGGAGGGGAAAGCATGCTTCAGCTATTTAAGTGGGTATTTTTCTATAATGTTATATTGGAAAAATAATAATTTGTCTATTTTTATAGAAGCAAAAATAAGAAATTTAGAAATGATAGACGATAAAAATTTTAAAAAAATATACTACGTATACGTATACGTAATATTAATTACCAATGTCACAATAATCCCTCTTTTCTCTCTAATATTATAAGGATTATGTATAAATAAGTTATTCTTAAATATTCTTCTCTAATATATTGTTAAAATTATTTTATTCTGTACCAAATATTTTCCTTAAAAATTACGTATACGTATTTTTCGGATACATATTCTTTTAGAAAATATATGATCCTTAGAGGTAATTGGGTATACCTTTCTTAATATACTTTGAAACTTTTCACATTATTTTAAAATTGACAATCATAAAATATATTAAATAATATATATTCCTATTTATTTAAAATAAAAACTTATTGCAAACTTGTTGTATTAAAACTCCAATGGCTCAGCAAAACATCAACTACTCCCTAACCAAGTTCACAGTTCTCATTGCAGTTATAATTTTAAAAGTGGACTCTCTTTGGCATCTAATGAAATTCCTTCTTGATTTTCTGAGAGTATCCTTGGGTTAGCATTCAACTTTCTTACAGTGAATCCTTGGCTTTTATATCTGCCGCACTCGTACCCCGTCTTCCACTGTTGCTTGGTTTTTGTCTTGATAAATTACCCCGTCCTTGGCAGCGATTTCGACGTTGTCGGGCGACACAGTAAAGTGATATTTTTATTTGGAGTCCGCTTCCGTCCTTCCTCGGTTCTCACTCGAATCTTTCTCTTTCTTCACCTCGTACCCTCAATTGCTGCCATTTTTAAATCTTGCCAAATTGTTAACGATGCTAAAGTTGCCATTGAACGAGAGTTAAGGCGTTCCTGAAAATCCTGGCGCTTGCTGGCCAAAAAGGAATACCAAGGAGGAGGGACGACTGCCCGCCAGGACGAGGGCCTCCCAAGTCTAGAAGCAGCGACTACGACGAGGACGATGCGACGACAAAGTTTAGTAAATGAAAATAATTTTCAGTTGGAAAATTATTTAAAGTAGTTCATTAAGTGGGTAACATTATTTTCTTTTTTTTCTTCCTTCTTTTTTCGTTAATTTTTGGAGCGGCTGACAGTTGATAGCGGGATGAAAGTTACAACTATTTACAAACTATTTTAACATTTTTTAGTTGGTTGCTTGTGATTTGTATGCTTGGAGGAACTGATTAATTCTCAAGTTGTTATGCCGTCAGCTTTAAAATGGATACTATTTTAATTTATTTACAGCACTTACACCTTTATTTCTTTGCTTTAAACAAAAACCATTTATTAAACGGCCTTAACAAAAATCTTTAAATAATCTGCGACTAACCGAGACCAAGGTAAAACCAGTTGCCCTAACCGCACCATCAACAGTCTCCATCTTTTCAATTAAAATCACATTAGATAACCACACGATGGCCACAAGCCTCCCCATTTACCCCTGTTGGCTGTGGAAAACACCTCTCTTAGCCACACACCACGGCCCCTGTATCGCACTTTCTTTATTCCAGCTTGACAACTCACTTAAATCGCAATAAATAAGGCAAAATAAAGGAGCTGAAAAAAAAGGTAGAGCACACACACCTGACAACACCGAAGGCACAGCAGCGATCCCGCATCACTGATAAGGAAAATCCTTGGAAATCCCATTCAGGCGAACGGAAAAACGGGACAAAACCCCTTCACAAATCCCCGCATCGGGCATTAAAATAAAATTAATTTTTCCCTTACTCAAGCAGGCAGGAGTAGGAAAGTAGCGAAATGACAAAACGATTGACTATTAAAATGGATAAGGCATAATATTTTTCGCATTTTGCGGTTGCCGGTTGCCAGCCGAGGGAGCGAGCGTCACGTAAATGCAAGAAAAATAGTTTACAGTCGGAGCTTATCTCACTGAGCCAATAATGTTTGCCTTTTTCAAAATGACAAAAGCACTCAAGCACAGAATGGAAGGAGCGTCCGCTGAATGGGAGGACTTTAAGGACATAAAAAGTGCCAACAGAAGGCTTAAAATAAAAATGAGTAAAGTTTTATTTTCAAGATTGCACAAGGATGGGCAGCAAAGCCATAAGGATGCGCTTTTAGTTTTCAAATACACAGCTTAGTGCTGATTTTGGTTTGAAGTTCGATTATGGCAGGATCTGTAGCGGGGGAGTTGCTTTGAAATAATAGTTGTATTAATAAGTTTGGTACCTTAGAAAAATTACGAGGTAAGTTACTTTTAAAGGGAAACTAAAACATAAATATTCAAAAAAATTAAAAGGATTAGTAACCAAAGGTTAAGAAGTAGATTTGATTGTTAATTAATCTGAGTGGAATAAGGGACTCCATCTCTACAATCAAGTATATTTGGATTGCTTTTTGATTTATCATACAGTTAAGCCTGCTAAAATCTTGTTTATTCCACATTTCTGACTTATCTATCCCTTTGACTTCCCCCAGAAATATTTTATTATATATTTGAACAGCACTCTGTGGCCCGTTTGTTGTCGCCGCTTGTGCTCTTAATGTTTTCGCAACGGCAATTAAACATTGAGTTTAGGAACGCACCAGCAGCCCCTTGGTAGCCGCAGGAAGTTCAAGTTGAAGATGCCATGAATAATTTCTTGCTGCTGACCAAAAAGATGAAGAAGCAGCAGCAGCAGCAGGGGGGAAAGAGATAAAGTGTAGCTCACACAAAAGACAAAGAAACCGCAGAGTGCGAGAGCTGGAAAGAGCCAGGAGGCTGGAGGCAGGAGGCAAGGGCGATATGTGATGCGAGGATGTGAGCATGGACTCGGAAAAAAGTTTCTCCGACTGCGGTGCGGTTTGGTTGGCTTTTGGGGTTTTCTTTTCGGACATAAGCACGCCCTCAGCCCGGCTCGCTCCTTCCCTTTTGGAGACTCTAAACCACGCCTCCGTCGCCCGAGATTATGGCTCGCTTAGTGGGCAATTATCGCCTGCAGGCCCCATAATTATTATCATCACCCAGGACCAAGTTGCACTTTCATTTCATATTCAAAAGGCATCATCCTCCTTCTCTTCCTCCTCGCCGGAGGACGGTCTCTGGGGCAGAAGAACTGGTTGCATGTTATCTGCTGCCACACATGAGCGGCATGAGCGAACCGAGTGAAACTACTGCGAGCACATGCTGAAAACATAAATATAGCAGAGATATATACCCCAGGGACCGGGACTGGGTCCGGGACACGGAGCAGTCAGCCGAGCCTGCTCCTCCTTCTCGCACAATGGACTCCGGGTGCGAGTGGAATTGTAAGTGGACGTACAGCCAGCCCAGGACTCTGATGAGCGACTGCCACTAAAAATAATAATAAACGTAAATTTCTCTAATTTACACACACACACAGAGGCAGGACAAAGAAGTCGGAGACACACACACACACATGAGGAGAAAGGACCTCATGACAGGCACACTGACACAATGCCCCATAGAGATAAAGATACAACAAGCGAAAAACGAAACTAAAATACCCTGTAACTGGGGAAATTTTATACTGTTACTAAATTTCGTATATTTTTTAATTATAATATAATATAAGAGAAAATATTATTATATTTTTTCAAGACAGAATTTTCAGTGAGTTTCCTATCGATTTGTTCCGATTTGCGAGGAGAAAAAATGTAAAACAATATAACTCTATGAGGTAAATGCCTATAAAAAGAATATTTAACAATTTTTTGAAGATTGTACCTATATTCCGCGTAATAAACTTGATCTTGAAATATATAAAAATCAAGGAATAATAAACTTGATCTTAAAATATATAAAATATGAATGTGACCTATAAAAAGATCTGAGTTCTTGGGGTCAAAATCTTGTAATTTAAAGCTGTAGTAAGGAAAAATCTATACAAAAAATCAGCAATGTTCAGGGATTAACAAATTAAGGAGAAAAGAAACAAATAAAATGTCGGAAGTCAAATTTGCAAAACTAGTTAAGTTTATTTTGCCAATTTGATTTAAGGGTAGAATAATGAGAACAGTTTCCTCCTCATCCACCCATTCGAGATCAGCACAATTCGCCAAGCTATTCCCCAAGTCATTATGCCCTTTCTTCAGCCCTTTCCCGCTATCTCTCCCGCTCTAAGCCACCGCACTCCTTCCCTGCCCCTTTCCCCCCATCAAATAAACAACAAAGTCACTGAAATTTAATTTCCAAGCGGCAAAAAAAAAAATAAGAACGAGATGTCGGAGTGCGAGCGAGCGGGCGAGCAGGAGATGAAGAGCACTTGGCAGCATGTTCATGTTGCTGCTGTTGTCATGTAGCGACAGCGTTCTTCCCTCTCTATCTCTCGCTCTGTCCCTCTCTTTCTACGCTGCAGTAGCCGAAAAGTTGCCTTATCACTTGGGCGCATTTACATAAAAAAACCACAAATAAAAGTTGCCAACTAACGCAGCGCCAGTGAGAAGAAGGAGCAGCAGTGGCAGCGGCAGCATCTGAATCGGAATCAGAAGAAGCCCAAGAAAATAGAAGCACAATCACAATTGCGTATGCACAGGGAGAAAATATGGGGCATTGTGTTAAGGTTGGGTTACCAAAAAATTAATATAGCTGTATATATTAGTGCTAAAAAAACAGTTAAGGAAATCATATAAATATAATAATAATAATACAAAAAAACGAGTTTTCCATTATTAAAAATTGGTTAAAAATAAATTCTCTTGAAAATTAAATCTAATAAGATTGCTTAATATCTCAAAACATGTAATGAATAATTAATTTATGTTATAGTAAATATTAAGTCTATTTAAAACATCTCGTGTCAATAACCCTATCCCTTCTATTTTAATAATGATGAGCGAAAAATGAAAAATGCTTGAAAAATATTATAGAAAAAATGTAATAAAATAAAGTAAAAATTAAACTTCTTTATTAATAATTCACGAATTGTAAGATATATTAAAACTAGGACCAGCTTATTGATTCTCCAGTCCTTAACTTGATTTTTATATTATGTAGCAATTAATTCAGACTCTAATTTATATCTTTTACTTTATAAAAACATGAAACATACCTTAAGTTCCTTGAAATATCAAGCTGAAAATAAAAATTCAACGAAAAGAAGTTTAAGGAATTTAACGATAAGAACATAACTTTCAGGAAATAAAAATTAGGAATAATTTATCATTTCTAATTATTTTTTCGCTCAGTGCCGCCTGCGCCCCATTGCCTGCGACTGAGTGAGAGAGTGACTCTGTGGCAGTGACTGACTCTCCAACTGAAATAAAGGCGGGTTGGGGAGGGGCGTAATGAAGGGGGCATGGGCACAGCTTAAGCATTAAAAACTTTTCACATTAAAGCACATTACAACAACAAATCATAGAGCAAACAAAACAAATGCACAGACACACACAGGCACACACTCGCATATGTAGAGCAACACATTTAGATAATATGCTACAACTGCTGTGTGGCACAAATGACATCGCGGAGGGGATCACAGAGGGTTGGGGGGTGGTGGTGTGTGTGTGTGTGTGTGGGTAAAACTCATGTGAGTTGTAAAAAGCTTTGGCAACAATGTCGCCTGAATGTCGCGCATTGTTTCCAGGCCGCTGCCTCTGACACTACCAAAAACTGAAGAGCCAACCCCGCCTCCATGCCATACCCTTACTTCCCACTCTCCGCACTCCCCAACCTCCGCGAACCAAACTTTTTTAAACTTTATTTTTTGTTAAGCACATTTGCGCATTTTCCTTACTTATAGCATACTTTTAAGCGCCAAAGCGCATTAGCCAGGCAATGCATGAAATTAAATTACATATCGGGGCATCTTCGGCGAAACATGACAGGCGGGAAGCTGAGGAGACTAAGAAACCTGAGAGAGTCCCTCATCATTGGGAATTTTTTAAACAAATTATTTTTAGCTATAAAGCAAGGTTATCTATGTATTCCTATAAAATCAAATAAAATTTGTATACAGTTTAACCTAAAAAAACAATAAAATTAAATATATCCTTTAGACTTAATTCTATTAAGTGTGTCACAAGTAGTAATAAGTTCACAGAAATATTTTTCATCATCAAAATGCAAAGCTAACTCAATAATTTGTATATTTAGGCATTAAATTCCCAAACTTTTTATTCAACTTTAAATTTAACCTTCTCTTAAGCTCAGATTTAAATTACTATTACTTTTGTTAAAATAACTAAGCATTCATATAGACCTTAGATCGATATAATGGTCAACTCGAAACCTAAAGCTTAATAGTGCACTCTAAATTACATCTGTCAAGTGCAGAGTGACAGCTCTCATCAAAGCGGAAGCACTCGCACTCGACTGTTTCCGTTTCAGCCATAACTTGCTCGAATTAAGCTCTCTCTCTCTCCGAGCATCTCGAGATCCGCGTCCGCCCCTCGAAGATTGTTTCATTTGCAGCTAACAATGCGCTTTGCGCCGAGTGGATGGCACTTCTCCGCTCGCTCGCTCGCTTTCCTCCTTTATGAATGAAATGACCTGCACTCAGAAATCAACGCGTTGCCGCTGACAACCCTGAAAATGCGGAAAACCCTGGACATTGTCGCGTCGCGAAATGGGGGCGTGGGCGGCAAGGATACGCTGACATCGCTCGGCGAAAACTTGTTATGTCGTTAAGTGTGAAACTTATTTCGCACATGACGCCGGTTGAATGGAGTGGAGGAGTGGGCCTGAGGGGGGGACTGTAGCAGGGGCAGCTGCCGAAAATTGCAAAAGAAATCAGCAACAAAAGTTTCCTTTTCCGTTGATGTTTCGCCCCCGTGTCCTCTTTATTTTTTGAATACACTTCTCTAGAGGGTATTGGGAATTTTGAACATAATAATACTAGAAAATAAAATTGTAGAAGTTATTATAATAACATATTAAATATTTTGTTATCAATCTTAATATTTTTTATTTTTACATTCATTAAAAAATATTTATTCCGCCTACAGAGTTCTTAGGCAATAAATTATAGTCAAAATTGTGCCCGTGATATTAATATTTTCAAAATAAATAAATCTTATTTTAACAATGTTTTCATTATTTATAAATTTTAATAAAGGGCATTTCCACATCCGGGTTTCCCTGCTTAATTTTCCTCAACATTCCCACCCTCGTTCTCAGTTCTCCCCGCCACACTCTCTTTTTGTTTCTTAAAAATCAAAATAGCTAAAAAGTAGCGACAAGTGTTGAGGAGAGTGGACGGGGGGCAAAGTGTGACGAGAGTGGAAAAGTTTCGACCAGCGGAAAGTAAGCGAAAAGCGTCAGCGATGCCACCGAAATAAGGCCGCACAGGCGGCGGATGAGAAGGGGAAATCCCTCGCCCCATTTTCAAGGAGGCGCCACCCGGCCAATCTTAAAATAAACTGCAGCTGCGCGTAAAAAGTGACAAGTTTTGAGCGGACGAGGACAGTTCGCAACTAACAGGAACATGTGTCCGCTGTCCGTTACAAAAATGTCCCCCTTCCGTTGTCCGTTGTCCGTACTCCGTATCCTACGTTCCGGACTCTGTACGGTTCCTATTTTAGTTCCTTCACTTATTGGCACTCGGACATTTTAGCACGTGACATATTTTGCAACAGAAATGTGTTTTTCCTCCCGTTCCCCCGGTTTTCTATTTGTTCTGCTTGCGGATTTTGACTTTAACTTAAGACAAGGTTGCGTAATCCAAGAGGAAGGCGAAAGAGGGGAAGCTAATGGGTCGATATGATGTGTTGACAGACCGTGCGGTTTCCATTTGACCATGAATTGCCGAGAGGGGGCGAGGGTAACCAGGGGAATTAAGACTTTCAGATTACGGAAAGTGTCAAAGTTTTGGGGGGTTTCTTCTTGAGAAAAACTAAATAAGATACAATGCTTGACCATAATTGGATACCTTGATATATATAATACTTAGCTGTTTTAAGTGTGTGTAAAATATAATAAAAATAAGGTTATACTCCCAAGCATAACTTTTCTATTTCTGTAATTAATTCCAAAGGCACAACTAAATTCTCTTAAATTCTTCCCCTACCTATGCCAAAAAGTAAACCAAAATCAATAAAAACTTTAAGTTTATATCAGAGGATTTCTCACCTGCAATCCGCCCAAAAGTTGCTCCATCCAAATCTCTTATTCGGCAGCTCCTCCCTCGGAATTCACCACCATTTTCAGTTGCATTTGCTCGGCTGACAATTCATCTCTTAAGAAAGTTGCGCGAGAATATTTTCTTCTTATTTTGCAAGGGGTGAAAGATGGTTTTTCTTTTTTTTCCCACTGTTTTTGGGAGGAAAACGCAGGATCTGCGTTTGTGGTTAAAACGGGGGAAATGCAAATGCTAAGGCAATTTATCAGCATGGCGGCAACATTCAAAATTAAACGCAATCACATACAAAAAACCCAAAAGTGCGAACAAGAATCGGGAATGAGAGATGGGGAGATGGGGAGGGCAGGGAAAAACTAAAGAAAATCCGGTGGTCGGAGAAGGCTGAGCGCGGGAAAAAATACAATTGAAAACTTTTGCAATACGCGGCTGAGCGAAAGGGGGGAGGGACGATGGCTGGCACTCGACTCGGTGCGTTTTCATATCAAACTTTGGCTATTGCATTTTCATGTGTCTTACTTTCTTTTTTCCCCGCGATAAGACTGAGTGGGGAGCGTCTGCCGACCGAGGGGCATATCGTTGTCAGCCAAATGCACTTTAGCCGAGTTATCAAAGAGTTGAAATTGCATTGCCCAGGCCCAATGCGGCGGCGTCAGCCGAGAGGAAGCGGAATGCGCCATCCCTGGCAACAATTTCAAGCGCATTATCCAAAAAGCTCTGAAAGGAAAGTGAGCAGAGAAAGCAGCTGAGCTGTAAGCGCATCAATGCAGGTATGACACTGGGGTTCGAAAGGGGGCTGAAAAATATACAACTGTCGGAAACATTAAGCCGATTATGCGATAAAAATGTATATTAAAAAATGTATCTTAATTATTATTGACAACAATCTCGGAAATATATTTTTATTATTATTATTATTATTTACTTTGTTAAGTTTGTTTAATAAAATTGTATTCCCTCTTTCCAGTGCCATACAGGCTGAAGCCAGGATCTCCGCTGCATTCCGCCTTTCGAAGCACAAAAGACAAAAGTCAAACTTGGCTGCTCAGACAAAGCCCTGCGTCGGTCTGTTTATCTTGTAAGGTAAATCATTCGAGACTGAAAGTCAAACAGCAGCCTAGGGAGCCCCCGAGAGAAATCGAGAGGGAAGTGCTCCATGGGACAGGGATTGGGACTCGGCTTGGGCTTGGGCAGTGGGTTGCTAACGTGCGAAACTTTGGCCAAAGAAGTTGAGGCGACAAAGGCGGGAATTGAATTTAAACAATAGCCGTCAAGGGGGCACAAGCAAGTTGCACCTGCTACGGCGTCACCTGCTGTTCCAGCTCCTGCTGTTCCTGCTCCTGCTTCTGCTCCTGCTTCATCTCCTTCTCCTGATCCTGAGCCGGCTGCTGCAACCTGTAAATTCACCCACTTCCCATCGGACGATGTGCCGCATTGCGTCGCTGTCGTGTCCTGCAAATTAGTTGCATATTAAAAATTCTGTGACCAAACAATGACGAGCCTTGAGGGAAACCGAAGCCGAAACCGAAATTTCTCCAAAAGTCCCTTGTAGCCAAGGAGGTCTTCAAGTGCACTTGGAAAAATCAAGGGGATTTACTTACTAAGGTATGTAGGAGTTTTTTAGATGAAATTTAGATAAATAATATAAAACTTACATTATTTTTCAAATTTAAAAAGAACTTGTCATTTAGTAAAGTTCCTCAGAATAATATAATTTAATACAAGATATTTATCACTCGTTTTCCAAATTAAATTCAATACATCTACATATTTCTGTAGATTTTCTAAATACCTTATTAAATAATAGTTCTAAAATTTTATTAAACATAATTCCCGAAGAATAATTATAATTTATTAAAATATAAAGAATATCAAAATAAATGTATTCTGAGGATCCTCTTCTAATAATATTTAACATTCTGGAATACATTTCGAGTGCAGTGCTTATCGAGAAGTCGGTGCATCAACCCCTTAACCCCCTTTCCCTCGCTGCCTGCCCCTCATTGAGCACTCGATTGCAAAAGCAACAAAAGGATCAGCGGTGGCAGGACGAAGTTTTGCGCTGGCGTCGCTGCTGCCGCCGCTGCCATCAAATGAGAAAAGTTTAAATGACGCTGCAGTTTGCAAATGCCAAGCCGTTAAAAACGAGGATATCTGTATAAGGAGGGGATTCAGGAGCTGGGGCTCCTGATTGGCGAGGAGCAGTGCCAGTGCATCCGTAGGAAGTGGACCCACAGCAGCGGGAGCAACAGGAGCAGAACAGAAAGACCGAAATGCCATTTGGGGGGGTGCTAACAAGGACGAGGACCTTCTAGAGGCGGAGACGAAGGAGCACTGGAGCCAGCCCAATTTGTTATCTGCAGCCAAGTCATGGACCATGGTCAGGGAATCATCAGTTAGCCGGCCGTCGCAGAGCCAGATCCTGGCCAAAAGCGAGGATGGGAAAAACGTTAAGATGATTGACGATGCGGCAGGAAGACAGCCAGATAAATGTGCAAATTATTCGAGATTCGAATGGGGAAGTGTATATTCCTTGGGGCGGGAAAATTAAAATTGGGTTACAAATTATCCTGAAAGACAGACGGAGCAACTCTAATTTGTAGCTACTCCTTATTATGATTTTAGAATTAAGTTAAGGGAAGTTTAAATATTACTCATAAAATCATACCATTATTTTAGGTCACTCTTTTTACATTCTTTTCTACCCCGCTTTATAAAGCTTTCCACTTATAGGCTTTCTTTTCTTAGTTCAGTGATCAATAGAGTGCTTTCCCGGTATTTCTCCTCCTTTTTGCGAACATGTTTTCCCCATTCCCGCCAAGTCTCGTTCTATTCATCCATAACTGGCATTAAAACGCAATCAGTGTTTAGCATGCCCGAGGATTCCCATTTTCCTGCTTGTTCCTCTTTGCTTACACCAAAATCACATCAAATCCGCTGTGGGTGTGTGCACACTCGTGTATGTGCGGCACGAGTGGGTGTGGATTTTTTCCCATTTGCCCGAAAAGCAAGTTGGACACAACGTTTTCCGATTTTTCGCCTTCCCACGCGACTTTGTCTAACTTTTTCATTAAATGTATTTCAATACTTTTTCCACCCATTCCCCCTTTGGCCATCTTCTTCTGTGCTTTCCGCCAAGAGCACTGCCAATTTTTCCACTTGACCAATTCATTTTTGGCCAAAAACCACCCGCCCAACCCTCGACCCAGCAGCCCCAATTTGATTTTGTTTTTTCTTCGCACCAACTTTTAGTTGATTTAGCTGCCCCGCGACGCGAACTGGACTCTGCTCAACTGATTGCTTACACTGACTGCAAACAGTATTCTGATTCCGATTCTGATTGGTCCGAGGGCAATCAGCGGCAAGGGATTCCACAAAGTATATGTAAGTATCGCAGTTTGTACAATATTTTCTTGCTTTCGCTTTAAGAGTATTTTATTGGAAATTGTAAAAGCGTTTTTGATATTGATGGTTGATTCGAGAAAATGCATTTGAGCAATGAAATTTAAAAGAGTTCTCAGAGAACGATAATTTTATGAAGAAATTTTGGTTGTTTTCTATTTGCTTAAATTTTATTTGGCTTAATTTTTATATAAATAAAGTAAGTTGTTCAATGAAACCAATCATAAGAGAATTTGATTCGCTCTAAAATATCTTTATTGGTTTTCTTCAACTACTAAATTCGATATATCATATTGGTTATTAACTCTGTATCTGAAATAATTAAATTAGAGTCAGACGAATTTCATTGGACCCTTCCAAGTCCAATATAAGTTCCCATAAACTTCCATGTCTTCAAATCAAACTTTACTCTCAAAGAAAGTATTTTCAAGGCTTTCTAAAATCCATAATCCCTAAAGATTCATGGTACAAGCCACTTTAAATAACTAACCACCTTTAAACAAAGCCGAAAACTTTTCCGGCCCACTGTTTTTTCGGGGGGCAGTTCTGGCCAAGGATGTTCGAAATGAAATTCGGCCGTCAAGGTGATTGTTTTCAAACCTCAAGCGCTTCACTTGGTTTACTTAGAGGGCCAAATTTACAACAGTTGTTGTGTGGGCCCCGTCTCGGCCCTTTAGCCCTTCCTAGGAATCCCGGCCAGCCATTCGTAGGCGTTCGTTCGGCTTAACTGGCATATACATATACATTTTTACGGTCAATTGCCGCTTGTCTGTCCCGGAACCCGTCGCCTTTAACCCCCTGGTGCCCCAAATTCACCACCGGCCCGATCTCCAGTTACTCAGCTTGTTTGTTTGTTTGCCCAACTCGAATTTGATTCGACGAAATGAAAAACAAAACAACAAAAAATGGGAAAAAATCGAGAAAAACCCAAAAGAGATTTGTGAGCGTGTGAGAGAGAGTGCCAGCCGCCTGGCGACGAACTTTTGACCGGGGCGAAAACGTAGAGGAAAAGTTTTTAATTTTATTTATTGAAAAGTTTGTCCTGTTATTTATTTGCTAGCCATGTTGAAAATATGACCAAACACGCTCCGGCCGCTCAACTAGCTTAAAGCCACTCCTGGCCCATTTCACTTTGTTTGACTTGCAGATGGAACTGAAAACTGAAAACTGAAAACACAAACTCAACCAGGAGCTTTCAGGTTCTGCCCACTCACACTAAAAAAAATATACATGCAAGGCTAAAAAATGATGGTATTATCCCTCGCCGAACAAAGAGGACAAAAATGTTGGTACAAAATTCTGACTGCATTTATGCCGTCAAACGCTGAATGCATTCCGCATTTCATTTCAAAAACCAGCATGCAATAATTGTAATTGAATAATTTGTTGACGTCCTCAGTGGGACGTCGCATATTATATTTTATTTTGGAATTTCTTTCAAAGAAAATGGTTTAACGAGAATTTTTTGGTGTTAAGGAATGTTTGTCTTTTTTAGTAGAATTTCTCTTGTATTTCGCAAAGGCTGATTTACTGGATACTTGGATAAAAAAGTACAACAAAAAATGTTTGTATATTAATATTTCAAAAGAAAAGATTTTTTCAGAGCCCTTTTAAACGTAATCTTACCTTTAATTATACTTACAATTGTTGAAATTTATTTACTATTTTTACATCCTTTTATATTCAGTATAATTAATTTTACGAGTGCTTCTCTTAGGCTTTTTGCTGGACATGCCGGGCTTCATTAAAAACTCATTGCCACTTGCAAGTTTCGTTTATCATTAGAAGGATCTGTCAACTGTTACGGTTTTACAGTTTTCCACAGTTTCCAGAGTTGCGGGGGTATTCCAAGGAGGAGCTGCGAAAAACTCGCCAAAAATTTTGTTTGTTTGCTTGCTAGCCTGCTTTTTGGGCAAAAGTTTCTGTCCGAAGCCCATTTAAAAATAGCTTAAGACATGGACATGGAGCCCAGGTCCGTTCCCCTTGACAAACTTTTCGCAGCAGCATCATAAATTATGGTTAGTTAAAAGTTGATATTGCCGAAAGAAAAACATGCTCAAGCATCGACGGTACAGTCGCGCACTCTAATTAACAGTTGACTTTGGGATTTCCCTGCCGGAAAACGGAAATGTATTTGGGAATAAGTTTTCTTTGGCAACAAATTGGTGGCAAATACCGCCAGTTAAGGCTGGGAAAGTTAATATAATTTTGGAATGTTTGGGAATATTAGCTTTACCGAAGTACTTGATCGAGGAATAATTTTTTTATTTAGGTATCATATTTTTCAATTCTTTGTTATTTAATTTTCGAGCTTACTTATCAAATTTTAAAAAATTAATATATAAATAAGATCGAGGAAATATATTTACCTTATTTTACATTTCTTGGTTAAGTAATAGTTTTTTTAGAGTAAGAATTCTAGTTCTTAAGAATATGTAAATTAAATTATTATATAAATATTCACCGAAAATCTCTTAACAAAATTTACAAATATAAATTATTGAAGTATTATTCTTTCCTCTTCCAAAAATTCCACTACTTTTCTTTGCAGCTTTGCCCCAAATACTTTTGACCAAATTGCAATGCTTCATTTAACTTGCTTGCTCATAAAATTGTGCAAATAATTTTAAAGGAAGACGAAGCTAAGAGCACAGAATTTTACATTTTTAATTGCTTGTTGCGTTTGTTTTGTCAACGTTTGTTGGTTTTATTGTTGCTGCTGTTGCTGTTACTGCCGTTGTTAATCTAATTTACTGCCTGCAACTTTGTCTGCTCAGCTTCTGTTTTTTTGGTTTTATTATACCCGGCACTTATAGATCTCGAGGGTATATGGGTTTTGCTTAAGAGTTTGTAATGATAATGTAGGAATTATGATAAGACAGCCTTTGTCTTAAATATTTCTATATATTTTTCAATTTTTGAATTTAGACATTTAAGAATAGTTCCTTCCGTGGTCGCTTTACCCAAACCCAAGTTAGTATGCATCGTTTTATTTAAAACCAAAACCCGGGTATTTTATTGTCGAATAATTTCCTCTTATTTATTTATATTTATTTTATTTTTTTCTGTTTTTTGTTTGGTAGGTGGAGCCTGGGTGGATCGGCGGGTTGAGTGGGTCTGCAGAGGGGCCACGCATTATGATGGAGGAACATTCTAATTAACTTTTGTTTTAGCCCAACTTGAGTGGAGTGGCTTGCCTTTTTGCAAGTCAGAATAGGCGGAGGGCATGGTCTTGTATCTAGCGGATACGAAACAAAGACCAGCGAGCATATACTCGTGCTTGTGCTCGTTCTCGTCCTCGTACTTATTTATGAACTTGTGCCCCGTGCAGTAAAATTAACATTGACAAAAGCAACAACAACAATGGCTGAAAGGACCTTTATTCTCTCTCTCCCTCTTTGGCCGGGGACAGGCAATTAAATTCCCTTTGTGGGCGTGTGTTTATTGTTTTTCGGTATATTTTTCTCCTTATGTATAATATTTTTTACATTTCTCAGTCTTTTTTTTTCTGCTGTTGTGTCGCTCTTCCGTCGCATCTCGCTTTTGTTTGACTTTGGGCTTATTTGACAATTTTATTCTCTTTTTTTTTTTTGGAATCTCTTTTTTTTTGTATTTTTTGTCTGTTTTAATTCAACTTTGTTTGCACATAATTTTTCGGAAGCAAGCGTCAGAAAGCAAACAAATGCATGAATAAATACACACGCACACACACAGACACAGTCGGAAAATGACAATGAATGCGAATGAGTGAATTGTTGCTGTTCATATGGCTGCTTTTATTGTTGACTCTTTGTGTTGAAAAATGCAAAAGTCAAACAATAACCGTGCTCGCACAACATTTATTTCCTTTGATTTGATTTACTTAGCGGCCTGGGTGGCGGTGAAAAACGGGAGCGTGGCTATTGAAGTTTAATGATTGATTATATTCTTCGGCCCAGTTAACAGCAAAACAGCAAATAGAATCAAAATCAATGTGAAATGGGAGGAAAATCATAATTTCCGTTACTTCGAATAAGAAACTGCTCTCAAAATGAAGGTGAAAATAGATATAGAAGATTGTGAATATGGATTCCGGTATAAATAAATTGTTTATAAAATTATTAATATTGAAATTGTGTATTTTATTAAATATGCTAAATGTATATGATTTTAAGGAGCACATAAAAATACTTTATTATATTTTGACCATATATAAACCTATTAAATGAAGAACTATACTTTTTTGTTTAGTATTTAATAAAATTTAAATCTATATTAGTAATGAATATACTTCAAATTTAAAGAGTAGAACCAATAAGCTCTTTATAGAAACAAAGATGTCAAATATATTCACTAGATAAATAATTCTGTGTTGTTCGTTGGAAATGATTTTGCCTTGGCTGTAATGGAAATCCCTTTGATTGGTTTGTTTTATGAAATTTAAAATTGAAATCCTTAAAGTGTTGAACAAATAAATAGAAAACTTCTTAAGACCAATTAAAAAAATTAATTTTTGCATGCAAAAATCAAAATCTGTTATGCAAAACTTGTTTGTCCAAACATAAACAAGCAGGGATAACTTTTAAAAATTCCTATTCGTAAAAGTTAATCCTAGGGAAAATGTGGCCAAGTAGCTAAGCAAGCAAAGTCATTTTCCAAACGACATACCAAGTCAATTTTCGACTCAATTTCAGCGAGTTTATCATGGGATAATTCCGCTTAAATATTCAAAATGATTTTGCAGCCCTCCCTCGCTCTGCCCTTACCATATCCCACTCTTGGCCATAGCTCTTGCCCTTCCGATAGAAGCATCCACGCAAAGTTATCCTCTGGGTAAGCTCTTTGCATCGACTACTTCAAAGTTACAATCTCTGGCCTTTGATTTGTGCACAAATAACCATAAACAAATTACAAATTAATAACATACTTCACTGCTTAGTGGCAGACAGGGACACCGTCTCTGTGTGTGTGTGAGTGTGCGATAGAGGCAGCCAGGACGAGGAAGTAGAAGGAGAGGGCCAGCTAGGGCCATAACTTGGAGCTATCAAATGTGGCCGATGAGAAACGGCTGAGATAAGAGCAACACTAGGAGAAAAATATAAATAATAAATAAAGTGATGCTTTATTTTAATTTTCATTTTCTTTTTAATAATTCATTTTATAAATCAATAAAATATTTATTCGTACTAACAAATTGATTAATTATTAATTTGAGATCAAAATAAAATGAGCTACAAAGAAGCTTAAAAACACATTTTACCATTTCCCCTAATTAATTTATACTTTTTAAAGAACTGTAACTCAGTTTTATAGAGTATAAAATTTATATGTGGCATTGATACGATGATTTATTTCAGGTATCTTGGTGTTATTTTATTAGACAAGCCATGCTATATCGATTTATTACACGATACACATTTATTTCCTAAGTGCATTAAGAGCAGAGTCCTGGACCAGCACCAAAAACCCAGGCCATGGACGAAAGATGACAGAGGAGAGGAGAAAGATGAGAGAGCAGAAGGAGGACAACAGAATGCGGTATAAATTTACATATTTTATTGAAAATTGAATAGCGCCAAGCAGCAGCAGCATCGGCAGCAGCATCAGCCACCAGCCACCAGTACCCCCAGCAACAGCAAAAATAACAAAGTTAACAAAATCCAGAAGAGCATTCCCTCGTCACCCCTCGAATCGGGGATCCCCAAAGAACAAAAAGCAGCATGCAGAAAAGAATGAAACTTTTAATACGAAAGAAGCATTCAATAGAAGGGCGGCGAGCACAATAATAACAAAGAGAACAACTCTGCGGCGGGAATGGGTTTCAGGGAGAACATGGCTGGATAGAGCGGAACCATAGCTAGATGAAAATATGACAGTAAGTTATATGCCAAAGCCAAAGTCGAGCAGAAACCAGGAGCGGAAATGGCAACAGTAACAGAAACAGTGCCAGAAACAGGAGTATTGGCAAAAACAAAAACGAAAAGAAAAACAGATATCGAAGTGAAAAATTTGCAAGAGTTGTAAAGGAAGCCCTGTCTATCACCGAATGGTAAATGTTCCTGTTAAAATCTGTAAGGTTATTTATTAACAAGAAAATTGAGGAAATAGTAATTTTTTTGGGATTTAAATGACAATATTAACAAAATAACAACATTTATAATTTTTTAATATTAATTTGTAAAAGATTATTAAGTTTAACTTACAGAATAAATAATATTTGATAATAGAATCAGTTTTATAAATAATTGTATTTATTTAGTTGATGTAAATGGGCCTTTAAAAAATATATATATTCATTTTTCAACTAAGTTAGTATAATATTTTATGAACTTAACTAATTTACATTATTAAAAACCCCTAAAATCTATCCAAATATTTGTGATACCCACTGCCAGGGCATCGAAACATTGCAATTTGTTGCGGAAAATTTTCAAATGGGCAGCTTCGTAGCATCGGGGGCGTGGCAGTGGCGAGATTCCAGTTGGAAAAGTGCTGCTGATTCCAATTCTAGAGCGGATTCTGCACTTGGCCTCGCTTACACGGAGATTCATTTCAAATCAATACACATAAAGAATAAAAGGTAGCAAAACCGCTGAACCCACACACGATTCAAAGGGGTTCGGGCTGGAAAAATGGTGTGGAAAATCGGGTGGAAAATAAGCTGCTCTGTGTGTGTGTGTGTGTGGAAGAGGAGGGCTTTCCCACTGCATCGCATAATTTAGAAGCGTCGCCTGTCAATGTATTCGACCGACCGACTCTGGAGCGTCCTCCGAAATCCTGCATTCAATTTGGGAATCTATCTCAGGTGTCGAAACAATGTGAGATATTTGCCATGTGCCAGGCAGCCGTCATAAACTTGGCTTATGCATGCGGAATCAAAAATACGGCTCTGATCGAAGTAATCCGATGATTTGAATTCAGCCAGTTGATGGCTGGGACAAGAGCTTATTTAGCATAACTACATAAATTTCGCAGAAATTCACAAAAATGCTGTTCGTTTACATTTACAATTCAGAGATAAAGTTTTTCGGTTCAAATTTAATTCTCACTTCATTCTTTGTTGCACAAGAAATACATCAATTTATATAATAATAAATAAAGCCGCTCTCATTTCAACCATTCCGGAATCCTTTAACCAAATCTGACAGCTATAAAATACCCGCACAAGCTCTGATTCTGCAAAAATTCCTGAAAACTTTTGCCCCCTGAAAAGCAAAACACGAAAATCCCTTTAATATGCAGGATCAAGCTTTTTTTTGCAGGTATAAAACAACAAAGTAATGCCAGGTATGTCTGCTATGACACCTGGCCATGGAAACCGACCGGCAGCCAGACAGATTGCTCATACGCCGCGTTGGCCGCGACTCCCTCCGCTACGATGTGAATTAATTAGCTTTATTCCGCAAGTTTTGCTGCTCTCAGCTATGCTTATCGATTGGCACGGGGGAGGAAAAGATTTAAGGCTGCCACAGAATCTCCTTTTCTTCCTGGGCAAAGGTTCGGGTTTCGGTCTTAATGAAAACTCAGAATGGAACAACAACCACACAGCACACACACTTACACGAAGAGAAAATCATTGTTCAAACCATAGAAATAAATATTAAGAAATAATATTTGAGTTTTAGTTTTAATTATTTGATTGTTTGTCCTAAAATAATTAGTAAAAAGTCTTTTACAGAAGTAAGGCTTTCATTATAACCTGATTTTTTTTTTATATTTTATGTACATTAAGCATACATTCCTTAAATTCATTTCCAACTGATGAATAATTTGTAAGCCCCCTAAAATATCCTCTTTATTTAATTCACTTTTATTTCTTATTGAATAAATATTTAAGAAACCATCATCATTCAATCCCGAATTTTTTTCTCCCTGCATCCGCAGCAAATCATTTAAAATTGTACAGACACGTGCCACGCCCCCGCTGCCACACACGCTCTAAGGAGAAGAAGGAGCAGCAGCCGCAGAAGCTTCAGCTGAAATTGTTGCTAAAAATGCGAAGCGTAAAAATGCAGCGTACGTGCAAAATCTACCGCAAGCAGGGGCGGGTGCAACAGGGGGGGGCGTGGCTGCTGCTCGCTGGTGGCTGGGGAGTAAGTCGCCCCGGTAAGTCATGTTGCCCCATGGAAAGCCAACAAACCTTGGCTCAAAGTTTTCAATGCGCGCGTACCGAAAACAAAAGATTTTTTATTGAATTTTGAAATGTTGCGCTGAGGTGAAATCCTTTCTGTTCCATCCATCCCCTTTCCCCTGCTCCACCTGACAGCCAGCCCCTGCGACCCACATTTCAATGGGGGTTCAGGTGTATGGGTGTGTGTGAGTGAAAAAGCCGCGGGTGTCACGCTGCATTTGCCGCGAGGAGCAGCAAGGAGCATTCAGCGAGCAGAATCTATAGCCAAGGTGCAGCTCCAAGCAGAGGCAGAGGCAGACGAAAGAGACTCAAGCAAAGCCGGCACGTGCTCACAGGAGGGGTTGTACACCTGAAGAAATATATTTTCAAATTTAAACTAACACTCAAAGCTAAATAAAACAAAATTTATGAGTGAAACACTTAACTTTTCATTATAGAAATTATTATCCAAATTTCTTGAAGATTACATATTATGAACATATTTCAATAACAATATTTACATAGTTTTCATCAGTACAAATTAAATGAAATAAGTCATGTTTCAAGCTTTATAAGGTATACCTTTCCATCACCTCAAAATATAGTTCGTTCAACTGGTTTTATTCTCACTGCAAGAGCTGAGGTCGCTCCATTCGGGCTTGCAGATTTTCCACATCGCCAGTGCGATCAAAGTTTAGCGGGGATGTTTTAAAGTTTGTCAAAAGCGTTGCAATAAATAAAGGTGGCTGACTAAAGACTGCAGCGTTAAATGTCTTGGGAAAAGCAGGGGTAAAAAGGAAGCTCCCACCGCACAAGGGATGTGGCTGCGGCTGCGTTGCAAAACATTTGAAATCGCTTTCGGGGTAAATAACATTTAACGGAAATGCTTTCACCTTCGGCTAGTTGACCTCCGGCACCTGTCAGTATCGCAGAGGTAACCAGGTGAAAGAAAACGAAGTGAAGTGAAGGAAATTTAATTCACAGCCAAAAATTAAAAGCAGATGCAAATGATGGAGAAACGATTTTAAAGGCGACAGCGGAAGCATTAATTCAAGAAATGTTTCGCAAGAAAATTCAGTGCAGGAAATAAATGAAGCTTAAGTCGGAATTTTATGAAGACAGAATTTTGTATATTTTATGAAATATTACAACTTGACAAGTATTTATTTACATTTTCATAGGAGAAATGCTTTAATATTTAATTTATTGAAAAAGAAAACAAATAAGCATAAAGCAGGAGGTATTTATTTTATAAAATATAATATAAATACCTCCAACTATTCTTTAATTGTATTTTGAACAATAGTATTGCATTATGGATTGAAGATGCTCTATACAATGTATTTTTAGGGGGAACTACAGTGACTGTATATTTAATACTAAATTGAATTCAAACAAAATTATATTAATTTCGTTAGCTTATAAAATCTTAAACAATATTTAATGATAACATTCTAGCCTTCGTATTAAAGCAGTTCCTCGTTCATCTTCACCTAGACCTCTTTACAAAAAAAGCGTACACCAAATTAGAACACAAGTTTTTGCCTTTCAGCATCGAATGAATTACCAAGAAATGTCCTCACGAATAAATTGATTAGCTCCGAGAATAATTCGAGACTTCTTTTCATGGAAAACCCACAAACTCAGCCATAGACTCACAATTAACCCCTTACTCAATTCCCCTTAACCCACCTCTGCCTACCTCCAAACGTTGTGATTACATAAATTCCAACGAAGAAAAAAAAGAGTCCTCTTCTTGAAATACGAGTGGTGATGGTGGTTAGGTGGACCTTTTTTGATTATGATTGGGGGACACATGGCTACTAGCCCGGGCTCAATAAGGCTAAAAGCCAAACGAGGATGCCACGAGGTCCTTGGGTATTAGGCTAATTGCCGGCCAACCTGAAAAGATATCCGGACCGAGATTGAATCTGTGAGTGGAGTGGATGCAACTCCTCGGCTCATGTCAATGCCAAGCCAAGTTTAATCAACGTTCCACAGACTTTTTTCTCGTTCTCACTGTGACTTTCTATTTTTTTGTACATTCTCTAGACCCCATAGTTTTGGGGTACACTTTCTGAGGGAGTATTTCATATTCAGAGTTGAATTTATTTATAATTAATAAGACCGATCAATAAAGAACATTTTAAAATAATATAAAAAACAGAAGAAAAACCGAAAAGTATTGAAATGAGTAGAACACAAATTCTATAATACTTGGTGTATCTCCTGATTTATATACTTTTTAATTAGGTATTCATTCACTTAAAAATATTATCTTTTATTGTAAATAAAACATTTCAAATATATATTAAGGAAACCTTCTACACAAATCAGTTAGGGTATTTACCGCATCGTTACTTTCGTTAACTTTTTATATAGTTCATTTTTTTTTTATATATGCAGCCTGATGTTGGCAAATTAATTCAGGAAATTCAATAAAAACAAGCACCGAAACATGGCAAACAAAACTCGTCGAGTCGTCGAGAATTTGCCCTCAATGCTCGCAGCTCCATGCAATCAAAGAGTGCATAGATAAATCACCCGGCTAAATCCGGAGGGGTTCTCCATAGGTTTTTGGTTGGTTCAGGGGGTCCATACTCCGGATGCCGTCGCTGGGTGGCGGCGGGTTAAAAAACACGGCCAAAATGTCAATGCAAATTTAATGGCTGACAATTTATATGCATGCCAAGTGACTTTTGGCCAACTACTGAACTTTGTGTGAATGCGAAAGCAGCCGGGGAACTGGGGACAGTTTGGAGCATTCAACTGGAGTGGAGTGGAGTGGCGTGGCGTGGCGTAAAAAGCTGGATGGGATTGGGAATGGAAATGGGAATGGGATGCGATGGCTAGAAAAAGTTCCGAAGGTGCCAAGTGGCTGTCAAACTTTTGCCACCAAGCCCGAGGCTGAGGAACGGCGAAACGGAAACGGAAACGGGAATTTTCGCCCAAATCGAATCGAATGGAATCGAAATGCGAAATCGAATGAAATTCCTCGTTTTTCCTTGTTGCCGCGGCTCATAAATTAAGGAAAAGGCAAGGCAGGGCAGGGCCAGGCAACGGCAAGCCAACGAACGCAACGCATCGTCCTCCAATTCGTCCTGCACTTGCCCCCGCAACATTAACGCTTTATTTATGCCGCCGCCGACATTTAAAATGCATTTCCTGTGACCAGGTTCGGCCCCAAAGATGGAGCCGAAATGGCCAAGAGAAATGGCCAAAAAGCCACGGATAAACAGAGTCGGCGGCGGTTAAAAAAAAAGGAGTAAAGAGCTCCTGCAATTTCGCAGGGAAACAGAGGCAGAAAAAATAACTTTAAGACGTGTATTTATAACGCAACTCGGCAGCTTTATGGCGACACACCGGGCGCATAAATACGAAAAGGTGTCGACGTGACTTGAGGAGCGATCAGGGGCGTAACTCCAGAAATATGCCCCCGGGAAAGGCAGTTAAGCAATCCAAAAACTAGGTCAACCATTAAAAGGAAGACTAAAATAAGGTGAAAATGGCTTTTCTCTGTTTTTTATATTATTTTTTAAAGTTTACATCAATAATATCATTAATTTCCAACTATTAATGTTGCTATATTTCTTTATATTTTAATAGATAAACTATTTAAAGTACAAATTCTTAACCAATTAGAATTAAAAATATAATTAACATAAATCTTAAAGCTGTAAATATACGACTTAATAATAATTTATAAAGATAATATAGCCTCCTTGATAGGGGTAACCAAAAATTAAGCGATAACCTGCTGGAGTCCTTTGGGAGAAAGGTAAACAACGGCGAGGATGATGAGGGTTAGAAGTTACAACTCTTAAGGTGATGATGTGGCTCAAAGAGAAGGGGTAACTATGGGTGAGTGGGGTTGCCTAATGAAGTTTAAGCAGAAACAAAAACATGATAAAGAAGTTAATTGGTGGAGACACCTTCGTTATGATAATTAGGTAAGTATAAGGCAAAGGAAAAATAAGTTAAAATAAGATAAATGCTTATTTAATTAGGAAGAATATTAAGAGGTTTAAAAAACAATAAACAATAAAAAATAAAATAAAAAAAGAAAAGACGCCAATTGTTTTTAAAGTAGAAGACTAAAAACCATTTTATTTTAATTCAGACAATGTAATTCCGTTCACCATTTAACAGAATAAATAAATGTCACATGTGGATTTCAATAAATTCATAAACATACACTTCTTAGAAACAAACAGAACCCATATACATTTTGACATTTTCGGTTCTCTATTATGCTTCCCTATAACCATTTCTTATCGCTCGACCGATGTTGTGGCCAAATCCCCTCGGTTGTTATCAATCAACCGCATACAAGACACTCACAAGTGGTCAATAAATTATTAATTAAGTTGAAAATCAAACAAGCAAACAGCATTCCTCATGATTGATGGGTAATTGGCCAGGGACTTGGAGGGGGCTGGGGGGCTTGTGTTGAACCGAATCCATCATGCGACTGTCGCCGGAATTTAACCAATCGGAAGTCAATAAAGCCCACTGTGCCACTTGGGCATTCGGTCTTCTGTCGGTCTTCGGGCCTGGTCATCATTTGGTCCACGAAATCCATTCGGTTTTGCCGTTTTGCAATGTGCAGCGCGTAACAAAAGTCGCTTGTTTTTGGCCAACAGCAACAGCAGTGGCTAGAAAAACCTCCGAAACCGCAAGAAGTTGGCCAGTTCGAAGGGTTTTTTGCAGTTGGGAACAACGTTATGCACTTAGAGGCGAAAGAAACATGGGAAAAACAAGCAAACAAATAGCAAATATGGAGGGGAAAAAAGAGGATGGATGGGTGAAGGAAATATTGAGACTGCAGGTTACCTTAACTGAGTTTTATTTATTTTTAAAAATTATTTATAGTCATACAAAGTTTCTCTCTTTATTTTGCAATAACAAAACAATTTTTATAAACACTTCTTCACAAGAATATATTTACTGATTTAAAGTTAAACACATGTATTATTTCATTAAAGTTATCTTATGCTGTATCTTATCATATACCAAAATTCTACACCCAATTCTCCGATTTACCATTATCCCCCTGAAACCCTGAATACCTTTTACCAAATGCAATACACCGAAACGAAAATCTAGTATAAACCGGGCAAAAAACAGACGGCAAAGTTGGCAAATCAGCCACAAGCTGGAACTCCAAGCCGGAGAAGGGCGCGGAGAGCGTGGATAAAAGGCTTCGGCGACTCGATGCGAGTCCAGTAGACGGCAACGAGCGGGCGTGGCAGCCGCACCAGAGATTCCAGAAATACCCAGATTACAGAGACGTAGCTGAGAGAGCAAGGAAGGAGCCAGAGCCAGAACCAGAGCCGGGATTCTAGTCGTAGCAAGGAGCAGCAGCTGCAGTGGCATCGTGGCCATGTGGCCAACGTGGCAAGTGATAACGCTGCTGGGGCTTCTGGCCGGGGCTTTGGGTCTCCACTCGACGCCGGACAGGGCCATGGCCATAAGCTCGGTGTTGCTTAGCCGAGACTATGAGGATTTTCAGCCGTACTTCGGGCAGAAGGAGGAGCAGGTAAGAAAAGTGAATAAAATATGACTTGAAGTTTCGTAGGGAACATGGACTAAGACTACCCGAGTCGAAAGGAGACCACAGTTTATCCCTTCTTTGATATTCCAGGAACCAGATCAGCTGGTGGCCGCCTCCAAGCACGACGAGCACTCGGAGGGCGGCGAGGAAGAGTCCGGCGAGGAGCACCACAGCGAGCACTTCAAGAAGCACGGCGGCAAGGGCAAGAAGGGCCACAAGCACGAGGAGCACTCGGAGAAGGGTGAGAAGGGCCACCACGACAAGGAGGGCAAGAAGGGTGAGCATGGCGAGGAGGAGGGCCACGAGAAGAAGCACAAGCACTCGGAGGCCCATCACAAAAAGAAGAAGAAGGGCTCCAAGGGCGAGAAGGGCAGCGAGTTCGAGGATCATGGCTCCTACAAGAAGGGTCATTCCATCAAGGGCAAGCACAACGTCCACAAGCTGGACGAGAACAAGAAGGAGAAGAAGTTCTACGACGAGGATCACGACGAGGGTGGCGAGGAGAAGCACGGCGGCTTCGAGGAGGGCAAGAAGCACAAGAAGGGCAGTAGCTACAAGAAGGGCCACCACAAGAAGGGCGGCCACGAGGAGCATCACGGCAAGAAGGGTCACAGCAAGAAGGGGCACAAGAAGAAGGGCCACAAGGGCCACAAGAAGAAGCACGAGGAGGCCAAGAAGTGGGGCCACAAGAAGGAGCACGGCAAGAAGGGCGGCGAGGAGCACAAGAAGAAGTGGCACAAGTCGCACAAGCAGAGCAGCGAACACGACCATGGACACCATTAGGGCCTTCTCTGATATCTTGTATTATTATTAGATATTTTTTTAAGCATTAAAAACGGATAATTCAGACCCAGATTAACTATATCTTTTGGCTTAAGGGTTAGTGATTTTTTTAAAGAAATTAATATTAATATAAATTTGGATATACTTCGGAAGATGTTGAATATTGTGGACTAATTCATTAGCTATTATATATTATACATATTCATTTGTATAATTCCCACCATTTATGATAAAAATTTAACAATAAGTAGCTTAGACTAAATAACAACAATCCAGCTGGCACAGTTTCCAAAAAAACTTTAATTCAGTGCCTTACCTTAAGGTTAACCTGTGATATTTACCAAGTTAGCAAGGAGTAATCTCCTTTGCTGGCTATTCAGGTCACCAATCCCATATAGCTTAGCATGTATAATGCACACCTAGCCCCTTACATCATCATCTAGTCATAGTTATCTTTAAATTACCATCCCAAAGCCCCAAATATTACTCGGCAGCTGCTTAGTAAGAGATTAGGCTGGACACATTCCCAGGCGGACATGGATCATGGTGCCCAGATTAAAGAAAACATAATTACGGAGCGAGAATCGGAGCCAAAGCCAAGTTCTCGGGGTTCGGAGATCAATTGGCGACCGTCCCCCTCGCACACACCTGCAGTGGACTAATTGCCAAAACGGTAAGTGAAATATGAATATGCCGGAGAAGGGCAGGACCAACCTGCCGTGTCAAAGGTTAATTACGCATACTGCAGGTCGGTCCTGTCCCAGCACGGACACACACACACAGATTCGCCATACGTGGCACACAGATTTGCACACATTTATGGGAGTTTGCTTAAGCCATTTCCGGTTCGATTTTAGCCAAAATCTTGTCCATTTTCCAGCCTAAGCAAACAAACGGAAACTGGCTTAGTCGTGCCCGGAGAAGGATAAGGGCCAACGGGGAGCCAGGGGATCCGGCAAGGACAAGCAGCTTTGTTTGGATTCATATGCTAATCCCTCAGACCAGCGTCATAAATCATTTTCCAACCAACTGGAGAGAATAGTCGGCGAACCCGGGCAAGGCACGGCCGGACAATCGAGGTCGGGGTTAAGTAAAGTTCGTCTGGGCCTAAAAGCCTTTGCCCTCGCAGCAAGTCTGTGGGTTGGCCCACAGATAGCCGAGGAGCATGCCCAGGAATAAATAGTTTTTCACAAAACAAATTTAAGACTCTAAAGCCCTGGCCTGGAAAATGAAGAATTTAAGTCACAAGATAGGGGTCTTTTTCAGGCCACAGTTACATATAATTTAAAAGGGCATCAATCGTAGTCTAAAATTAAAGCTCAAATTTATTTTAAAAGTGGGAGCTTTACAAATAAATTTAACTTGGTAAAAATATGCCTGCTTTCAGGGATAAAGAGTTTTTCCCAGTATATTTTCTTTTTCTTTTTTTTCCGATATTTTCCTCCTCACTTTCAGCGATGAGTTATACTGCAATCTGCGGGAAAGAGAGTGCTGCGGATTATGTGTATACCAGATCCTTGGGGAGATCTGCAAAGCCTGCAATGCCACAGACATCAGCATGAATATATCACAAGGCCCAGTCCGGGAAGGAGCTTCATCTTTGGCTCAAAAAGCCACTTTTTGTCTGAAACAGTATCAGTCTTTTGTATCTGAGCTCCGGGTGAGTTTGCGGCTGCAAGGTGAACCAGTCAACAGTTGAAATTCTACTCACTGCGGTATCTGCACAGAAAAATATAGTTTTTAGTCCTGCAGCAAGTGTAAGCCACAAGTACGAGTAAATACAAATGGAAAGACTTATTATTAATATCCTTGGGGAGAGATTTACACAGAAACTTGCCAGAAAATTAATACTATTCTCCTCTTTCAGCTTTACCTACTTTAATTATCTTAAGATATTGTATATACAAATATTCTCTATCCAAAATACTTTTCTTTTAGTTATATATTATAATTTTAGACTTAAATAACTCCTATTTAAAAAACCTTTTTATTTCCCAGTGCACATGAGTATGTGCGTATTTGCAGCTTCTCTTATTGTTTTTGGAAAATTGCCTGAGCAGCAGAAGCAACAAGAATCCCACATGGCCACTGGGCAAATGCATTAACGAAAGTGGCTGAGAGTGCAACACAAGGGGCGTGCATTTGGTAGGGGGGGAGTGCAGGAGAGCACACGATGGAAGGCTCCGCAGGAGCGGAAGGATGCCAAGCGTTGCCGTGTGGCCTGGTGTATCAGCACTAAGAGATCATAATTCACACAAGTCGGCTAATAATTCAGTTAAGTTGAAATGCGCAGCACACAAGTTGCACAGTTGCCACAGCACGACGACGACGAGGATGAGGAGGGGGCTGGGATATCTGGATATCTGAGCACCAAAGGAGGGGTCACAGGGTAAGTCCCCACCCCCCATTCCCATGCAAACATAGACGCACACTTACACCCACTTGGGAGCCATTCGAAAGTGCGAGAGAGTTGGCAAGAAGCTCTCCAATTTGCGTTTATAGTTTTAGTTTTTGAACTTTAGTTTTGGTGCTTCAGAAAAAAGTAAAGAATAAAGGAAACCCATAAACTGCCAGCTAATATAAGTAATTAGAAATTATGAAGCTCGTATTGAAGCTGGAAAAATATTAGTTTGTATTTTAGAGACAAAGTGTAAGCAAATTAAATTAAATTAAAGTACATTTTCTATATAAATGATTTTAAAACAATTAGCTTTTTCATTTACTTGAATATTTATGGATTATTATTTTTAGAATTAAGAAAAACCGAAAACTGACCGCTAATATAAGTTATTATAAATGAAGCTTGTATTAAGGCTTTGAAAAATATTAATTTGTACTTTAAATGATTAAAAATCAATATGCTTTCTCATAGTCTTCATTAATTTGGATATTTATGGATTTAAATAAATCTTTCTGTTATGTTTCATGAGAATTTCTATTTCTTGCAGCAGTTTTAAGGGACTTTCCATGTTCTTGCAAATTAGTTTTCAGCCTGGCTTATATGGGAAAGCATGTGAAAAAGTTTACTGCCAACGGAGACCAAAGGCTTGACTCTCTACGTCCTGTGAGCTAGGAGCCTGCGTTTTTCACTGCTGCTGAAGCCAACAGGCTTCTTTGCTGTTGCTAAATCTTGGCTTTGTTTGTTGTGGTAAAGTGCAGCATTACTTTTCAGCCGAAAGGCTTAAAAACTCACTGGAGGGGAAATGATTCGCGAAATTTGCTTAGTTTTACTCATTTTCCAAAGGGCTTGGCATATTGTAAGGGTTTAAAAGGAAGTGTATTTTAAAGCAATTAATTAATTAGGCTTTAATTCACCATAAATAGGAAAACTCACTTAAAGTACCTTCACAGAACAAACATAAATTTTCCACCGAAAAAGCTGGACTTACTTAATGCCGCAGGACCAAGGATCTAATTGCTAGAGGGATGCACAAGCGCAATGCATCTGCTTGCGGACAATTAGGACAGCTCGTAAATATGCCAGAATGCGCTCGGATGCATCAATGAATGTGTCAATGATTAGGCACGCCGGAATAGAGGACAAAGGATGCGCGCTGCCCACGATGATGGCGGTGGCGCCCATCGAAATTTTGCACTTCGCAGGCCTCGATGGCGCCTAATGTAACTGCAGTGTAATGGCAGGGAGCAGGGAGCAGGCAGCAGGACGATGGAGGGACTGCAGGCCATAATCAAGCGAATGGAAGCGAAGGACGGCAATCGCCACGGTTGAAAGTTGCACGGTTAAAAAAATATAAGGGATTTAGGGAAATGTATTTAATGTACATAATTATATTAAGTAGGTATATATTTAAGGAAATTAAAAAATAATAAAGTATGTGGAAATGCTAAGAGAGTAAGTTTTGTACATAAATCTTTAAACTTCTAAAGTGTTGCAGTTTTGATGAAACGAATTTTATAAATATAGTTTTGTAGACTTCTTAAAGATCATTTGGTGAATTTAATTACAATTAATTATAGATATATTTTGAATTATAAACTGATAAAAATTATTCAAGATCGTATGTATGTATATAACGATACCAAGTTGATAAGATAACTCTATTATCAGTTTGATAAGAAAAGGCGCAACAATTCCTACACCAAGCAAAACAAGTATTTGAACCTGAAAGTTAACAGGTAGGTAAAAATATTTTTTCAGTATCTTCTTTTCTGAGCACCATTTTTAATTTTTTTCAGTGCACATACACTCACACCCGATTAAATACAGACACACACAGACACAGTCGGGGCCATTGCAGTCAATTTATTGTGACCAATATAACGCCCGGACAGACTCGGATAGCCGGGATAGCTCCTGTTCCGGAAGAGTAGGGGGACTGGGGTGCAGCCGAGCAGGCGAGGAGTGGGTGGAACTCACTGGGTGCATGTAAATTGAAAATTATGGCAATGCGCAACAAGATTAGCCAGTGGTGGGCCGTCGGTACCGAACCTTCGGCCAGCCAGGCAGGCGGGCGTTCCCTAACAAGACCCAAATGAATTTATCGAGATGAAGAGAGGGAGAGCTAGAGATACGCGAGTTGCACAAGCATAAACTAAATGAATGCCCCATGGCAGCCAAATGAAGTTATGACTTAATGTATACAGTTATCCCATATATAGAAAGGCAGTGGGAGAGGTACCCCGAGGCGGCTGTCCAAATATCTATGCACGAAAATAAAGTTATGGAGAAAATAGCCATACGATATGCAGATATTCCAAAAAAAAAGTTGGCAAAGCAATACAAAAGTAACAGATGCAATTCTTGATTATTTAAATATTAAATTTAAATAAAAAAGGATTTTACACTCAATAAAGAACAGTTTGGTTGCTTTTCTTATGTAAAACGAATAAATGTCACACCAAATGTCTAATTTTTCTGGCACATATTTCCATGCATAATTCCCAACTAACATGAAAAGGATTTTAACCAGGACACACCACTTACACACCCACCGAGAAAATCATACGAAGTGGCTTGGAAAATGGTGTTGGTGTGTTGGGGTGTTGGTGGTGTTGCGGGGCTGACATATCTCAGCTTCGACGTGTCAAATTCATTCCACTTTGGCGCTCTGCAGTCAGCAGCTCCACTCGAGCATTTTTCTGCGCCATTTTGACACAGAATCCAAAACACTCGGTGGTAGTACATCTCACACATCTGCACAGCAGTCGAAGTGGGAATCCCCCGCAGTATCCGCCACTGAATCGCAGGCAGCTACTCTTCATGCCGCATGCACTCCCGTCCTGCTCCTGCCTTATTATGCAAATGTCCCGACTCGAGATGCGCTCTCGCCTGCCAACGTCATCGATTTATAAGTTATGCAAAAAGCGAGTGAGAGCCCGAGAATTCAGAGCCCCCTCCTGCCTCCAGCTCCTGCCTTATCCAAATCTCTCGCATCTGAACACCAACGACTCTTTGACTGTTTGACTACTTTGTAAGCCGGGTTTTGCGCTGTAGATGCCACTTTTGCTGACTGCAATCCGAAAATTTAGTAGAATCAATCTGAGGGCGGACGGTGCACTAAGGAAAATCCAGCAAGGACCTTAAATGAGAAAGTTTTTTTTTTTAAATTTTATATCAATGCAACATTTTTTTAGAGGTAAATAAAACTATATAGTTATTCCATTAAATTAGAAATTATTATAAATTTAATTTTGAATCAACTTAATACCTTAAAATTACTTTAAGTCATTATTCGACAATATTTTTAAAATTATAATTGTTAAGTTAATTATAATAATATTTTCTTTAAGTTATACGTTTTATATAAGGTTAGTTCCGTTTTAAATGTTAACATGTAATATTGTCTTTCTTTTTCTTTGAATTTCAACCATAATTTCTCTCAGTACCTTTTTCTGCTCTATTTTCTTAGTCATACTTCCACTATAGTTCCGGTTTCTCCTTTAGCTTACTCAGATTCCAATTAGAGTTTGGGTGAAATATTTTTCTGATACCCTATAAAGCACTTTAGTTCATAAATGACGTGAATTTTATACTTATTTAGAACACATTATAATTAAATTAGAATAATAAACAGTCTTTTTCACAGCTATGTAAAATCTAAATATTATTACAAGTACATGTGACCAAACCTTCGATTCTCATTATTATTGTTCTCCGATCAGATGGAAAGTTTGTATGTGGGTAAACTATTATAGTTCAAAAACATTGTAAATTTAAAGACCTCCTATAAGCCCAAAGAGCATATTTTTAACCGCCATCAGTTAACCATGTTGTGTTGTTTTTCTCCATCCCCAACTCCATTCCCATTGATTGCATCCGGACAAGGGCAAAAACAGAGGCGAAATCGAAACGTAACTAGAACAACAGCTGAGGGAAGAAAAGGTAAAATGGGTAAAGGAGTGTGGCTGCAAAAAAAATGTAAATCATTGGTAAATATCTTTTTACAATGTGCATTTTAATCAAAGTTTTTGCACCAAAGCCTCTGCTGCTATCCGGACAGTGAGTTTCATTTGTACTCAAAATGTGGGGGAAAAAAATAAATAACAAAATTAAAGGGAGAAGGGTAAGAGTAAAATACCATGTAATGGCACTTTCGAGTCAAACCTCGCGCCGACCATTTACACGAATTGATTCGTTTAAAATTGCATTTCTGTAACTTTAAATAGCAAACTAATAGCTTGTGTAATTAATTAATTGCACTTTTTATTCGGTGCATTTAACACTTGCATATATACAATGTAAGTACATGTGTTGAAATGAAGCTTGTACGAAATTTAATTTATGTTGCTGTATATATTAATTGGACGATAAATATTATCGGAGATTTACAGTGGACGTTTTAATTGGAAAATTTTATATACCTATTATTATTAAATGGATCAGAATGCATTATTTCGTTTTTTAATATTTCTAATAATATAAAAACAAATGAAATAAAAATAAATAAATGCTACAAACTTTACAATCCCCCCCTCGAAGTTATTCCAACCAGTGTGACCCCACTCTCGTACTCCCAGTCATTATCTTTATCTCCCTTTCGCATTCCCTATCTGTCTCTCCCTTTCCCACTCGCTCGCATTTCGATTACCGAAAGCTCCGCTCGCAATCGATATCGGCTCACAACTCTCTCAACTCGCATGCAAAGCTGGAGCTTCGAAGCTCGCCGCGGAAAGCTCACGATCGGATTGGATCGGGGTCGAAATCGAAATCGAAGACACGGAGCTTTCGAAGTGCGAGCGTCGACGTTTTATTTCTGCGGCTCAGTCGGTTTTTGGTTTGGAGAAAAGCAGCAAGCACACACGTTCGCAAGGTGAACGCGAAGACACAGCAAAGTAAGCGCCCGTCCCCACCCCCTCATCGCCAACTCACACCCACAATTGAAAAACACTAAACAAATAATAGTTAAAAACGGTTAAATTCACTTAAAAGCTAAGATCGGCGATCTTATTCGAAATTAAACCTTGAATTCGCCCCGAAAAAAAGTGACGAAGCAGCGATCAAAGCGGAGAGCGAGAACACGCAGAGCGCCTGCATTTGTGTTAGATAATAAATGCAGCCCCAGAGACACGCCTACAAGTGTAGCACACAAGCCCGATAAAAATCCGATAACTAACTGTATTAAATGCAAGTTAAATAGTGCGGTCTGAGGACGTGAAAATTTTTGCGCGTGGAAAATTATTTTGCCTTGTCAGCTGACCCCGCTCCCCGTGTTCGCCCTGTCCCGCTCGCACCGCGGGTCTTGTGATCGCTGCCGACTCTCATTTCGAAATTCGAACTGAAGTTGTACGCTTCTTGGGTTCTTAAGCAACCAGCGATAAATTCAATATGGAGGCCCACACTCTTGTTTGGGGAAAAGGCAGCCCGAAGACTTCTTTATTTTTTTCCCTAACCACTTTTTTTCATTTGTCAGCTGACGGTAATGACAGTAGTCACAAGATCAACGTCAAAAAGCAGTTGTCAAATATTCGAACTCGAATGGAGAGAGGGAGAGCAAGAAAGAGCGTAACTTCCCCCGCTCTCACTCTCTTGTTTTTTTCTTTTTCTGATAAAATAAAACCCGCATATTTTTGTTCTGCTAAGTAAACGAGTGTTTCAGTTATATTTTTCATTTCGTTAGCTAGCGCAAGTGTTTTTTATTCCGAGTTATTGTTCAGTTCTTATTTTATTTATTTAGCGATTTGGTGGAGAGAATTTTCGAACTTGCGCAAAGCTCTGTCACGTGAAACGAAAGCTCTGCTTTTAAAGTTTTACGCAGCATAATCGAAGAAGGGGGAGTTAAAAAATCGAGAAATCACTGAAAATTAGTAGTCCAAAAGCAGTAGATCGAACACGATTTTATAACCTTAAACCTGGTGGGTAATTCTCCATAATAACTATGGGAAAACTAGAGACAGAGCGACACCGAGCGAGGGAGGCACTCGCATACACCTGTTGCTTGTCAGCTGACAAGGGCCAACTAGCAATTAGTGATAAGAAAATTTTCACCTTTATCTCTCTCCTCTTCTTCCCTGGATTTTCATTTTATAATTTTATTTGATTTTAATTTACTCTTTGCAGTCGTAGAACCAGAATAAAGTAAAATGTCCAACCTCAAGCAATTCGATGATGAGGAGCGTGAGTCCAAATATGGACGTGTCTTCGCTGTCTCCGGTCCTGGTAAGTAATATTTAATAAAAAATAATAAATACATATTTAAGTAAAGTTAAAAGTTAAGTCAACAACTTACAGTTACCATAATAGGTATTACTGGAATTTTCTTTAACTTAAACTGCAGGTTAACCCTAACCGAATGATACAAAAATGTTCTAAAGCTTTACTCTAGCTTAAATCCATTGAATTTCAATAATATTATTTAAAAAAACTTGTTCTCAACCAAATTACTAAAATATAAAAATTATACTTGTGTTTCCGGGTCCAAAAATATCATTATTATTGATCTACTATCTCCATTTCCTTGAAAAATATTAAAATACATTAAATCTTAATCAATTAAAGATTCAAATAAATAAAAATAACTTTCAATTACTCTGCTTATTATTGCTCCAATTAATTTATAGAAACTCTGACATTACCTTGTACCAAACCCCTCTAATCCGATATATCTTACCTTCATTCCAGTCGTCACCGCGGAGGCCATGTCGGGATCCGCTATGTACGAGTTGGTCCGCGTCGGCTACTACGAGCTGGTGGGCGAGATCATCCGTCTGGAGGGTGACATGGCCACCATCCAGGTGTACGAGGAGACCTCCGGCGTGACCGTGGGCGATCCCGTCCTACGTACCGGTAAGCCCCTCTCCGTGGAGCTTGGCCCCGGCATCATGGGCAGCATCTTTGACGGTATCCAGCGTCCCCTGAAGGACATCAACGAGCTGACCAACTCCATCTACATCCCCAAGGGTGTGAACGTGCCTGCCCTGTCGCGTGTGGCCAGCTGGGAGTTCAACCCCCTGAACGTCAAGGTCGGCTCCCACATCACCGGCGGAGACCTGTACGGTCTGGTGCACGAGAACACCCTGGTCAAGCACAAGATGATCGTCAATCCCCGCGCCAAGGGTACTGTGCGCTACATCGCCCCCTCCGGCAACTACAAGGTCGACGATGTCGTCCTGGAGACCGAGTTCGACGGCGAGATCACCAAGCACACCATGTTGCAGGTGTGGCCCGTGCGTCAGCCCCGTCCCGTGACCGAGAAGCTGCCCGCCAACCACCCCCTGCTCACCGGACAGCGTGTGCTCGACTCGCTTTTCCCCTGCGTCCAGGGCGGCACCACCGCCATTCCCGGAGCCTTCGGTTGCGGCAAGACTGTGATCTCGCAGGCCCTCTCCAAGTACTCCAACTCCGATGTGATCATCTACGTCGGTTGCGGTGAGCGCGGTAACGAGATGTCTGAGGTACTGCGTGACTTCCCCGAGCTGTCCGTGGAGATCGACGGCGTGACCGAGTCCATCATGAAGCGTACCGCCCTGGTGGCCAACACCTCCAACATGCCTGTGGCTGCCCGTGAGGCCTCCATCTACACTGGTATCACTCTGTCCGAGTACTTCCGTGACATGGGTTACAACGTGTCCATGATGGCTGACTCCACCTCCCGATGGGCCGAGGCTCTGCGTGAGATTTCGGGTCGTCTGGCTGAGATGCCTGCCGATTCCGGCTACCCAGCCTACCTGGGCGCCCGTCTGGCCTCCTTCTACGAGCGTGCCGGTCGCGTCAAGTGCCTGGGCAACCCCGAGCGCGAGGGATCCGTGTCGATTGTCGGTGCTGTGTCGCCTCCTGGTGGTGACTTCTCCGATCCCGTGACCTCCGCCACCCTGGGCATCGTGCAGGTGTTCTGGGGTCTGGACAAGAAGCTGGCCCAGCGGAAGCACTTCCCCTCGATCAACTGGCTGATTTCGTACTCGAAGTACATGCGCGCCCTGGACGACTTCTATGACAAGAACTTCCCCGAGTTCGTGCCGCTGCGTACCAAGGTCAAGGAGATCCTGCAGGAGGAGGAGGATCTGTCCGAAATCGTGCAGCTGGTCGGCAAGGCCTCCCTGGCCGAGACCGACAAGATCACGCTCGAGGTGGCCAAGCTGCTGAAGGACGATTTCCTGCAGCAGAACTCCTACTCGTCGTACGATCGCTTCTGCCCCTTCTACAAGACCGTCGGCATGCTGAAGAACATCATTGACTTTTACGACCTGGCCCGCCACTCCGTCGAGTCGACGGCTCAGTCCGAGAACAAGATTACCTGGAACGTGATCCGTGAGGCTATGGGCAACATTATGTACCAGCTGTCGTCCATGAAGTTCAAGGTAAGCACTCGCTAATCGGGGATAATCAAGGATGATATAATAACCTCTTTAATTGTATCATTTCAAGGACCCTGTTAAGGATGGCGAGGCCAAGATCAAGGCCGATTTCGAGCAGCTGCACGAGGACCTGCAGCAGGCCTTCAGGAATCTGGAGGACTAGAGCGACCGACCGTGTTGGTGGCCCTACTTTTACACTCTAATCTTATATTTGTTATATAGTTAACTTTTAAAAATGAAAGCAGTCGAAAAACCAATCCCGAAAAAGCCTAATCAGAAATTGCGCGCTGCTGCATTCAATGAAAAAAAGAAAAGAAAACAAAGTCCAACAACACCCACAAAGTCCACAAGCTCCTTGGAGCTCCAGCGAGAGATGTAAACATTCCGGCCTGCGGTTGATACTTCCCTTAGCCACGCCTCCTCCATCCGCCTCTCCGCCCCAGCCAGGGCTCCGCTCCGCTCCACAACAGCAACAACTACAGCAAGAGCCACAACTTATGAACGTCCTTTTACGTACTTCCATTTACAACAACAAAAGACACACATGAATAAAAGTACACACGGACAGACATACACACACACGCACACATACATAAAAAAAAAAGACACAAATACAAATGCATGCATAAATAGTATTATTGTTTAATGAATGGAAATTCTTGTTTATTTGTGAAAAAGTCATGTTTTCTCCCTGTTTGTTTGTTAAATTTATGTAAATATTTAAAGTATGAAAATATTAAATGTACGAATAATAAAGTGCAACAACAAATACATTTAATGTAAACGAAAGTGGATTTCACTTGGTGCTCTCTCAAAGGTAGATTTGAGAGGCAATATTGAGATACTTTTGTTGGCTTTCGGGAACTTATATTGAGCAGGTTTCATAAAGAGTTTAGCTGGCTTGAGATAACATTGAGAATAATATTTATTTCAGATTTTTAGACAGTTTTTAAAATATTTTATTTGGAAACTGCTTTATTTATATTCTTTCTTCGTAAAAATCTGTTCATATATGCCTATAAATTGGCAGTTCTTGTCCTATTAGATCTGATAAATGTTATTTTTTTTAAGCTGCAATATAATTGTTTTTAAATCTATAATATAATCCCTTTTAATAACTTTACAGGTTTCCTAAATAAAATGTCCTAATTACTAATAAATTACATTAAATAAATGTAGGATTAGTCCTAAAAGCACATTTATTTAATGTAATTCAGAAACTTACTGGAATTCCCTAAATACTGTCTTTCTATTAAATACATTTTATTAGGTGTCATTTATCACAGAAGTAATTTTATTTATTTTATAAAAATATATCTCTAGGGATGCCTCATAATTTGATTGGCTACTTGATCTTTCTAAATACGTATTTAAATTATTTTATAAAAAGTTTAACAAGCCTAGCAGATTTTACATACATTAATTCCAGCTGAAAGAGATGAGTTCCGCTCTTAATTTTGTTCAATTTAGTTTATTTGCTTAAATAGAAGAATTTATATTTATATAGAAGGAATATTTATTTAATATATATATATTTCAGAATTTTACAAATATTTTATACTAATAGCTTAACATAGATTCAAAATTTTAAGTAACAATCGTCTCGCTCTTTCCCTTTGCTGCTTTTGATTTTACACATTCCACACTGCCAATGGAAATTTAATTTATCCAAAATCAAAGTAAAAATTGTTATTTTTCCAAAATAAATTCACTATGAAAAACAATGGGCAGAAGCCTTGGATTGCTCCGCTCACCTCGACATCCCCATCCCGCACGTGTTCCTCGGACTCTCCGCGGAACACGCCTCTGACGGAGGAGGAAATCAAAGAGGCGATGAAGCCCAAAAGATGCTCCTGTCGCACCTGCAACTGCAAGCGCCCTGTTCCGTGTCCCACACCCGGCTGCAGTTGCAAGCGCTGTCAACCTGCATTGCCCATCCCCAATGTGCCCATCCCCAAGGTGCCCTGCCCCAATTTGCCCATCCTCAATGCTCCCTCCAGTGCGTCCCCCAGTGCGCCCAGTGTGGAGCCCAGTGTGCCCTCCTTCGACGTCCAAGTTGAGAGTGTAGCCGTTACACCTTCTGATGAATCATTGACTTCGTACACACCGCCCAATAAGCGTGCCACGGCCACAGACCTGGAGGCGACGCCCAATAAGCGTGCCACGGTCACAAGCCTGGAGGTGACGGACGAGAAGCTGGAAGAGGAGGACTCGCAGGACGAGAATCTGCCAGTAGAGGATAGGAAGCTGGCAGTGGAGGACTCGCAGGATGTGCACGAGCAGTTGGTGGATACGCAAAACTATTCTTCTTCATACTCCGAAGAGGAGCTTGAGGATGACAACCTGGGACGCATCTTTGGCGTCTCCGGACCGGTGGTGAACGCCGAGGAGATGTCCGGAGCCGCCATGTACGAGCTGGTGCGGGTGGGCCACTACCAGCTGGTGGGCGAGATCATTCGGCTGGAGGGCGACATGGCCACCATTCAGGTGTACGAGGACACCTCGGGCGTGAGTGTCGGCGATCCGGTCTTCCAGACAGGCAAGCCGCTGTCCGTCGAGCTGGGTCCCGGCATCATGGGCAGCATCTTCGACGGCATCCAGCGACCCCTGCGGGCGATCAACGAGCTGACCAACTCCATCTACGTGCCCAAGGGCATCGATGTGCCTGCCCTGCCCAGAAAGATCTCGTATGCCTTTACGCCCGGCAAGTTCAAGGAAGGGTCCCTGATCACCGGCGGCGACATCTACGGGTCCGTCTTTGAGAACAGCATGATGGAGCACCGCCTGATGCTGGCTCCCCGCTGCCAGGGTCGCATCAAGTGGCTGGCTCCTCCGGGCAACTACACCGTGGAGGATACGATCGTGGAGACCGAGTTCAACGACAAAGTTACGCAGCACTCCATGCTCCAGGTGTGGCCGGTGCGCAAGTGTCGTCCCACGGACGACAAGCTGCCCAGCAACAGTCCCCTCCTGACCGGCCAGCGTGTCCTGGACGCCTTCTTTCCGTGCGTCCAGGGCGGCACCACCGCCATTCCGGGGGCCTTTGGCTGCGGCAAGACCGTGATCTCGCAGGCCCTTTCCAAGTACTCCAACTCCGATGCCATCATTTACGTGGGCTGCGGCGAGCGCGGCAACGAGATGTCTGAGGTGCTGCGGGACTTCCCCCAGCTGGAGGTGGAGGTCAACGGGACCATGGAGTCGATCATGAAGCGCACCGCCCTGGTGGCCAACACCTCCAACATGCCGGTGGCTGCCCGCGAGGCCTCCATCTACACGGGGATTACCTTGTCGGAGTACTTCCGTGACATGGGCTACCACGTGTCCATGATGGCCGACTCCACCTCGCGATGGGCGGAGGCGCTGCGCGAGATCTCCGGCCGCCTGGCCGAGATGCCGGCCGACGCGGGGTATCCGGCTTACTTGGGCGCCCGCCTGGCCTCCTTCTACGAGCGAGCCGGATTGGTCAAGTGCCTGGGCAGTCCGGATCGCCAGGGATCCGTGTCAATTGTGGGCGCAGTGTCGCCGCCCGGCGGTGACTTCTCCGATCCCGTGACCTCTGCCACGCTCAGCATTGTCCAGGTGTTCTGGGGTCTGGACAAGAAGCTGGCCCAGCGCAAGCACTTCCCCTCGGTCAACTGGCTGCAGTCGTACTCCAAGTACATGCGCGTCCTGGACGCCTACTACGAGGAAACCAATCCCGAGTTCACCCATCTGCGGGCCAAGGCCAAGCAGGTGCTGCAGGAGGAGGATGACCTGTCCGAAATCGTGCAGCTGGTGGGAAAGTCGTCGCTGAACGAGGCCGACAAGATCACGCTTGAGGTGGCCAAGATGCTGAAGGACGACTTCCTGCAGCAGAACTCCTACTCCACCTACGACGCCTACTGTCCCTTCTACAAGACGGAGAGCATGCTGAAGAACATGATGGCCTTCCACGACTCGGCTCTCCAGGCGGTGGAGAACACGGCCGGGGACGAGGCCCGGGTCACCTGGGGTCTGATCCGACAGCGGGCTGGCAACATCCTGTACGATCTGTCCATGATGAAGTTCCTCGATCCAAAGATGGGCAAGACTGCCATGTTGGAAGAAATGGAGAAGCTCCACGATAGAATCCTTGTCACCTTCCGGGACATCGAGGAGAATGCCAGTGCTTTCTAAGGGATTTATTCCAGCTTGATGCAAAATTATTTGTAAAGTGGAAATTAAAGGTTTTGTTAAGTATTTTAGAATTTAAAGTATATGTTTTCAAGGTATAATAAAAATATAAATAAAATAAGGTAAATTCAGTTGAAATTCCTTAAATTTATGGCCCATAAAATAACTCAAATTCCTATACAAAATAACTAAAAATATCCCAAGGCTGATTTATTTACGTTTTGACCCAGAAAGCCATCTATATTTGTTTTGCGAAATCGATGAGATTTTATCACCAACAAAATCGAGAGGCCACTTCACCACGCTGCGCTGAAGTCCTATCAGTTAATCTAAATTATATTTACATTTCCCTGCGTACTATTTTCCACTATCGCGGCTTTTCCTCCATTTCCCCCCTTCAAATCAGAAATCAAATCAGTGACTGCGATTATCGTGCGATTATATCCACCCGCCTCCAGCCCCCAACTTATTGCGTTAATTTTCCGAGTCGCGGAAAAGTCATTTACCCTCTGACGCGTTTTGCTCATTAGAAGCCCACGCGGTGCAACTTCTTCTGTGGAATTTTCCTCGCAACTCTCACGCTTTTCATGTGGATTCCCTCTGAGCGCGTAATCCCTTTGCCAAAAGCGTAAAGGGTGAAACCCAAAAAAAGAAATAATTATAATTTCTTTGATTTATAGGAAAAGTTTATTAATGCCAAAGCCAACGCCCGCGCCGGAAACCCGAAAATTCAGCATTGCAGCTCAAATTTCCCGACTCGCACCTCTCTCTCTCTCTCTCTCTCTCTCAGTCCCAGCCGCAATCGAAAGGCAAACGTCAAGGCCCGGCGCCCGGTGGAAAGCTTTTTCCGCTTTTCCGCAGCAAGGGAGCGAGAGATCGATTTCGATTCAATTAGTGGAAATTAAATGTAAGTATATATGTATGTAGAAGTCGCCTCCGCATTCCCAGCCCCAGCCCCATCCCCAGTCCCATCTGCGGATTGCGATGATTACATTTCCGCACCGCGCCACACCCCCGGCCACTATGGCGCACCAAGTCAGCCATAAAATGAGCGCCGAGCAAAAGAAGCAAGCCAAAAAATCAGAATCAGTTCAATTGCAAATTGAAAATCCCCTTACAACTTCCGTTTCCGCTATGCGAGGGGCCCACACTGACGGAAAAATGAGGCTTACAACTTATTGAAGAGGTAATGGGAAATGTTTTTCATAAATATAAAATAATTTCACTGTTTTTGACAATGTTTGTGTCTTTATCAGAAGCCTAAAAATAATATTACATCTGCCAGAAGTTTATCTAAACAGAAATTCTACTTTTTAACTATTTCCTATCATAATTTATAATTTCAACGTTTTCTTCAGTGTACAGCCATCTCCTGCATATGTGTGGGAGTCCCACTGAGCATGTGTGTATCTGTGAGAATGTGAGTGTGTGAGGGCGTCTGGCTGCCATGACAAACGCGGCGTATGAGCAATGCGCGCTAATTGGCTGCCATTCGATGCTCGCTCCGTTCCGTTCCGTTCTGTTCCGTTGGCATCGCTTTGGATCTGAGAGCAGGCGAGTATCCTTGGCTCCCCTCATATCCTGGCCATCCTTGGCATCCTTGCCACCCTTTTGCGGCCCCCTGCAAGTCCCCAATCCATTTGCCATTTGCGAGCTGTGAGCTGCGAACTGAAAGCTGCTTGGGCTCAGCCTGGGATTGCGTTGCTGATGGCGGAGTTTCACAGGATTCGAGGCTGGCTGGGGGTACGGATTGAGGACGAAGGATGTGGGGGGGCCCGGGAACGTATTGCATAATTTGAAGGGGTTAAGCCATTGAGCTTTAATGCAAAATTTCAATTGAACGTCAAACAGTCAATTCGCTTTAGCGGCGATAATCGTAAAAGGATAATGGCGCTAAAAGCGCATAAAAAGGCAGCAGTCAGGCGGCAGGGACCCTCTACCCATGTGCTCTGGAGTCCTTCCCCCTTCTTCATTTTTTTTCGTTTTCCGTCTGCTGGCTGCTGGCCTAAGTGTGCACTCAATTAAAGGATTTCTTTTCGGGACAGAGGCTAACGGCCACAGAATATTCGAATGGTTAGATAAGCCCCATACCATTCTGTGTGCGTTCGTCCTGCCAGATATTTACTTCATATTCAGCAGGGCTTTTAGGGGATTTTTTAAGCTAGGAATTTTGAGTACATATAATATATAGTATATAATAAAATGGGGTTAAAGTTAAGCTTATAAAATAATAAAAACAAGAATTTTAGAAAATACTTTTAATAATTCTAATTTTTAGAAATTACCTGTTTATGGGTTTAAAAATGTTTATAAGACTTTTCTAATTTTTTTAATAGGTATTAATAATTAATAAGCACAAAACTCAAGGCACTTTGAACTTATTTACACCGAATCTAATCGCATTATTTACGCACCAATTCCGATTAAATCAGTTTATTTACATGGCTAATCTAAGGCTCTTCCTATTCAATAAGCTAGATAAACATTGATAAGCTTACATTAAGTTGATTTAAAGCCATATTGTATTTCCATATCAGTATCTTTAATATATTTTCAAAGAGGGAAAATATACCAAATATTATATTTAATTTTCTGCTGAAGGATCCTCGCACGCGCCTCTTAAAACTCTCTCCTTAGATATCCATCTGTTAATTTAAAGTCTCAGCACCCAATCCTTAACCCATGCCACAATCGCTGACAAGTTTAACCCAAATAGGAAGCGTGTGCCGAGGCCAAGGACATGTTTCACTGCTTGTTATTGTTGTTCCTGGTTGTTGTTCTTTGGCCGCAGGGCCAAAAGGATATCATAAGCACATAAGATGATGAAGTTGGAAACGCAACGGAAAGGCCCGGAAAGAGTGGGGGAAGCCGAAACAAGGACACGGACAAATGGGAATCTGGGCGTGGATGTGGATGTTAAAAATGAGAGTGAAAGTGGAAGTGACAACGGCAAGGACGAGGGCAACTTAATTTGCAACTTATACGCAAAATCCTTTTGATTTTGTTATGTCGCTGCTCAAAGGTCTCTCTAGTGTCCCGTGCTTATTCCCTGGAATATCCTTTTTGAGCGTGAGCGTGTCTGTGAGTTTCCCAGCGCTTTGCCTGCAGTTATTTGCCAAACTTAAGGGGTGCAACCTTTTCGCCTTGTTTTTCTCTGATTTTCCACGTTTCTTTTGGTTTCGTTCTGACCAAGTTTTTCGCTTTTCCTTTCGGTGGAAAAAAGGTCCAACGATCATTGTCCTTTTTCGGACTATCCACACACAATCATATACACTAGCAGGGGACACATCGGGCTGCTGTTTAAGGGAATTTAAATTAAGCCTATGCAAATTCGCCGCAGGATGCTTTTCTTTCCCCAACTCCTGTTTTTATTTTTTGGAGCCGTATTAACGCCGCATTATCGCTGCAGCCACGCCCAGTTTTTGGTCACCGCCTCTTCATACAGTAAGCTAGAAATAAATGTGGAAAACCTCAAAATAAATGAAAATATTTGCATTTATGATTCATTTCTGGATAATAAATAAATTATTAAAACCAGACGATATTATACAATATTTTAAAAAAGCGTTGGGTACTAATTAATTATTAATTATGGCTAAAATAGAATAAACAACAAATTTGTAACAAATAAATAATAGTAGTGTTAACAGAGAAAGCCCTAATGAGCCTTTGAATACCAAATTCAACAAATAAAGATTTGCAACAATAAATTATTACTTAATTCGACCCACAACCTTGGGTATTATTTTGCACTTTTATCTCATTTTTAATTCTCATTATTTAATTATAATTAAACCAATTTTTAACCATTTATTAATAGATACAATTCATCAACATGCTAACATTTTATTTAAAAATTCCAAACCCATTTCGTGCCACATTTCTCACTCCATTTACCCTCGTTAACGCTTTCCACATAAATACATAACTTTTTCTTTTGGAATATTTTGATTTCGGAAAACTTTTAAAAGTCGCCTTTATCCATGGCCAATTTAGCGAGTCCTTACTGTGCACACATGAATCAGCGCCTTAATGCATGCTCTGAAAAATGCTATGAAAAAGTTTTTGCCATAAAAATTTGCTCGGTCCTTGGAGCCCTCAGAAAGAAAGGAACAGGGGGACTGGGGACATGGGACTGGAGCGAGCGAGTCCTTTGCCACTTGCTGCGGCGTGTCGCCTGTCACACAACAACTGCCCTATCACTCACTTTCCCCCTTACTTTCCCTCTCTGCCATTTCTCCATTTCTCCTCAGATAATGAAATTGTTGCGAGCGGAGAGCGAAAAAAAAAAGAGAAAGGAGAAACTTTTGGCTCTGCTCCGTGTTCATCAGGCGAAGGCAGGCAAACATTTTAAATACAAAAGGATATGCGTGGGCCAGGACGAGGAGTCCCTTTGCAGTGACATTGATGAAACGCTTGAAATTTACTGCGTTGCGACCTCCACATCCACCTCATACCGCCTGGGCTTCTTTAAAATAAAGTAAAGCACACTCGGGAAAATTGCGATTGTAAATTGGAGGATATACACATTTTAATCCAGTGATTTACTGATTTATATAATTCTTAAATTTAAAGCTTTATTTTAAATTTTAAGTTCTCGAAATCCATACCTCTAGTTTAAATGGAAATAAAAGAGAAACAAAGAGATTCTCTAACAACTTCAGCAAAACAATGCAGCGGGCTTGAAAAATATAATTTAATGTAAATAAATCAACGAAAATCCTTTTAATTAAATAATAAAAGGTACAAAAAAATATGCAAAAACAAAGGTAAGACTTTCGCAATCGTTATCCAAGTCATAAAATATTTCTCCAAGTGCCTAGCTGGACTTGTTTCTGTTTTTTTTTTTAACTTTGTGGTTTCCTCGCATCCTGCTCCTCGCTTTCGGCCCCGCTTCTGTTTCTGCTTCTGCTCCTGCTAGCCGGCATTGTTGTGCTTACTTATCCCTGTCGAAAAATTGCCGAAACTTGGTGGAGCGCGTCCTTGAGGGGGAGTGGGAGTGGGAAGAGTGAATGTTGGATGAATGAACGAATGAAAGGCAACTGGCGGAGAGCTCTCATTCTCGGGCTTCCCTCCTCGTAGTCAGTGCATTTAGTCAAAAGTGATTGAAAAGGCATTTTGTTATAATGCCAACTTAATGACAACGAAATTACGCCAAAAGCCAAGCAAAGCCAAAAGCAACAGCAACGGCAACAGCACCAGACTAAGCAAAATGAGTTTCCAAATACTTTGAGACCGAAACTTTGTCTCCGCCACGCATAGAACGCATAGAGCGAACGCCCCCGAAAATATACACAACGATTTCCCCTGGCATTCACCAGGGCTGCTGCCACTTTTAATAGACCTTGTGGGCGGACGGCCTTCACCCCATCTTCCTCTTCCCATTGCCTCCTCACCCCCTGGTGGCCTGTCATGCTGGGAAAGCGTTTTAATTGTTTGTCGTGGCCATAGATTTCGCAGAATGTTTAAGTAATCGAATCAAGGCGAAATCTTCTTTAAGATTTACCCCAGTTGCTGAAACTGATGGCCCAACTTTTTCGGCCAACAACGACTGCTGAAACTGAAGCCGGTATAATTATATTAAAAGCAGAATTAAATATGCTTGCAGAGGGGAGTATTAATGACCAGGGGCGGCTACCAAAATAACTCTCAGGGGGAGATCTTAAAAGTTTTTGATACAAAAAAAAAAAAATGAAATAAAATATAGAAAATATAAAAAATAAATAGGTTGTAAGCTATAGCCAATGGAAATATTCAATTTGTTTATTGTATATAAGTTTTTCAATCACTTTTCAATTATGTATACCCCCTTATTTTTAAGCTTTTCTTTTGCCAACTCATATATAACTCTAATTTCTGAACAAATCGAATATGTGCTTCCTGCAGGAAACTTCTGCTTGCACTTCACCGACTCGATCAACTGAGAAATCCGACAAAGTTTGCCTCCTTTCATTGCCAGGACATGGGGTTAAAGGGCAAAAGCATTTTCAATTATTCACAATGAATAAAATGCAGTCGAGCAGACACACACTCATGCAGGTATTATATATACAATTAAGGTGAGAGTTTTAAGTAATATTTAGTAAACTGTAATCCTGGAGTTTAAGTTTATAATGATTATAATATCAGAAATTACTAGTGCGTGAAATCACTTTTAAAGCTGACACATTTTGTAGCATCGTTTTAGACATTTTTTTAAGTGATTTTAAAACGCTAGTGAACTCTAAAGTAACTGTTTAAATGTATTTTAATGTAAATAAATATGTAATTTTTATTAAGAACCATTATTTTTACCACTGCTGTTTGTTAAATGCAGATCCCAGTCCGGATCAGGAGTTGCACTTGGAGCACGTAGCCGAAAAGTATGCTATTGAAATATTTATGCTCCGTTCGCTGGTGCTTTTCTTTGTTTGCTTGCGTCTGCCTTGCTTTCTTTTCGTGTGTGAGTACGAGTGCAAGTGCAAGTGTGTGTGTGTGTGCGGCTGATTAAGCATTTGACATACATATTTTCCAGCTGCAGCAGGCGAGTTCAAAGCGCATTAGACATGCAAAACAAACACGTGCCGACACGCACACACCAGCTGCCGTCTCCTTCGCTCAATAAGCCTTCTCTTTTGCGGAGGCAGAGGCGTAGAAAAGACCATTTTTAAGTAATCATTTTTCCATTAAAGAAATTCTAGAATTTATGGAATATTTTACAAAATAAACCATCTGTAAGTTTTTGTTATTTTCAAGGGGTCCCTTAACCCCTGAAAGGTCCTGCCCTATAGGCCTCTGTGCTCTACTCACTAGCCTATGTGTCGCATTTTGCTATTAGCAGGCAGTCGAGCAACAATTCGCAACAAAATATGCAAATGCAGCCAAGCGAGTGAGCTCATCTCCTGCGACCATCCCCCGTCTCTTTCAGTGTCCTTGCTACCCGTCTCTTTTTCGCACATAAAATCTGTCCTTGCTTCGGCGTTTGCCGCATTGTTTTTCAGTCTGTGTTTGTCTCTTGTCGCCTGAATGATTCGTAGTCGAACATTTTCCAGACAAATTTGCAGCACGTGCTGCCAAAAAAAAAATAAAACATAAATAAACTATATTAAATACTTTTGTCAAAGGGAAAAGGGGCAGCAAAGCTTCAACAGATTTTAGATTTGGGGTGTCCTGGCATTTTTAATTACATTTAAATCTGTGAAATGCTACTAGCCTTTGATCTTCTGTGATGAAATTGAAAGTTTGGTAATTAAAATTAAATTAGGGCATTGCAGCTACAGAAAATATTATATATTATAAATAATATTACCAAGAACTTATACACTCTTAAGTTAAGACTCTTAACTACGTTAAATTAATAAAGTAATTACACATTAAATAATTATTTATATATGCTTACTAAGTAGCATTTTCTGATATATGTATGAACGTTATTTTAAAAATGGCTATCGACTTCCTGTTCTGTAATATTACTTTGTCTACAATCCTTTGGTTGAAATAATATTAAAATCCACGCATTTTGTTATTTTAATCTGAAGCCTTAATAATTCCTTAAGACCTTATAAAATCGACTTATCTTATCTTTTCACCGCAGCCCAACTAACTGAACGGTGAAACTTCTTTATCCGACACTAATTAACATACTCTCTGAAAAAACTTTTAAACTAAATAAATGGATATTTTACTTGGCTAAGTATGAGCTTACAACACCAAATCGAAAACTAATCGCTTCAAAGGAAATGTTTCTGCCTTTATTGCCCAGGGTCCTCCCTTTTCCCTTCAAAACCCCATCGGCAGCCTTGGCTTCTTCAGTTGCTTTTCACCCAAATCACCACCCTTTTTTCTCCCCTCATTGTTTTCACTTTTCCAGCCTTATCTCGGTGAGTTCAGCTGGCTAAATCGAAGAATGGGTGAAAGGCAGAGCTCAAGACGACGACAAGAGAAATGTGATGTTGGCTTTTAATTGAATTTTGAAACCGCATAACTGAAATCGCAAAGCCAGCCAAATCTTGACCTCGGCCTCTTATACTCTCCCTCACCCATTCGACAGCCAATAAAAATGTTGTAAAAATTTCGCCAAAAGTAATTTGCGCTAAGCAAGAGTTGGGTTTATCGAAGGGGAGTCTAAGGAATCGGGGAATACCCTATATAATGGGATAGATGTAAAGGGAAAATCTTATCTTTTAAGATTTAGGTTTATGATTATTACTATATCCTAGCAGGTTCTTTAAAAACATAAAAGGTCTGGGGTATTTTTAGTAAATTTTCTTTAAATATTTAAATGTCTGATACATTTTTAACCATATAATTGTATTATTTCTTTATCGTTCCATAATGTTATTATTAAATATAAATACTTAGGCATTTACTAATGGGCTTTAATTAATTATAAGCCTGATATACCCTTTCTTAGTAGTTTGATACTCCAACCACCAGTCTTAGTTTTTGGCGGCTGTGCTGCGAAGCTACCCGGCAGATTACAAGCGATTGCCACTTGGCGATAAGGCTGCCCGGCCAGGAGCCCCACCTCCTAGTCCCAGTCTGAGACCGACTCCCTGTCCCGCCGAATCCTTGGCTGCCCGCATGCTGGCCCCGCTCAATTAGTTAGCGCATTAAAGGGGATTCCCGAGCTATTGAAGGCAGGAGCTGGGACTGGCCAGGGCCGGTCAAGGAATTTATTGTGTTCCCAAGTCCAAGTCGGTTATCGCTGGAACCAGGCTGCCCCACCGACCGAATGGAGGGATGGGTAACGATTCCTGGGTTCGGATTCGACTCGAGTTGAGTCGTAATTGACTTGTTGCCAAGTAATCATTGCCTGTTAACTGCCGTTGTCAGGGGATTATCTACAGTTCAGTTGAAATCGACTGCTGCTTCTCCGCCAGCATCCTGGATCCAGGATCTGTAAGTCGGCTCACACACCCATAGGTAGGACCAGTCAATGCCCAGTGAAGTGTGTAAAAAGTGAAAAACAATAAACATCATGGGGCCTGTTATTGTTCCCACTTGAGAGAGAGAGAGAACGAGGAGCGAAAAGGGGGAGAAGGCTGATAATTTAAATGAAAATTGATTTTAGTTGGGAATCCTGGAATACCTTTTACACCTCCCCTTCCCACTTCCGGAGTGCCAAGGATTCAATTCCTTTGTTAGAGGCTTCGCATTGCAAACACTGATGAAAATTATATGGAAAACAAGCTAGGAAATCTAAGAAAATTGTAAAGATTTTAAAAAGAAAATCCCTTTCTTAATACACTAAAACTATGGTGTCGGAGAAGTAAATTAAAATAATATAAATCAGAGGAATAAGACATAATCTTAGCTTGATACATTATTTACCTATAAGTTTTACTAACTCACCATATAGATCTATCGTTCCAATTCCCAATCTTAATCCTTATAAAACATGCATTATTTTCCCGGTGCAGTCTTCTCTTCTCTCTCCATCGAAATCCCCACTGCTCTTGAGCTAATTGGTTCTGCAATGGTCGAGTGTCCTAGAATATTTACCTGGACCCCTCAGCCATCCATCATCGGACCCGGCATGCTCAATCTCTGTCTCTGGTTCTCCGGAAGTGTGGCCGCAGCAATCAACGCGCCAAGTTGGAAGTCCTTCGTGCCACTCAGCCCCGCAGACCCTCAGACCGGGGCGATGCACCGCATCATGGCTGCACTGGCGGCCATTTTGGGAGCTTAACCATAAATGTTGCATTTCCCTTTTAAGCCGTATGTGTGTGCGTGTGTGTGCGAGGGATTTGATGGAGGATGGGTGAGGGGTATTCGAGGGTTTCAGGATGAGGCTTACCAGCAATTTGGTTTGGCTTTTCGAGAGTCAAGGGAGTAAGCAGAAAGGGCGTGGGATCCAGGGCAGTTAACGGCAGGTAACCCTGGCAACATCTGGCCACCTTTTTACACGTGCCACGACGGCGGCGATGCCGCGTCCTACAGCGCCAACAACCGCTCATCTCCGGCTAATTCTCTATGCATTCCACTCCCGCAATTCAGGAAGAATCCACCTGCCATTATGCTCCCATCGTCCCTGGCCCTTGGCCTGGGAGAGATGTGGTCTATTTGAATCTTCCACTTGTTGGCACGCCCAGTTGGGTATAGTCCTTGCACAAGAGGATCTTGTTTAACCCGGAAAGGGTTTAGGTGAGGCAAAAAGAAAACGTAACAAACTGATCCTATGTAGTTGGTTTGAGGGTCTTAAAAGAATAAGGTATGACGTGGTTTTTACTAAATATTGAATTAAAAGGACTTTAAATATATTTTAAGAAATTAAATAGAGACATTTATATTTAAGTAAGCGCTAAAAATGATTATTTATTAAGGAAATCCTCACAAATAATTTATTTCTTACAAAATCTATCTCTAGGTTAATTTTTCAGAGTCAAACTAAAGCTATTCATTATTTCCTGAGTTCGTAAGGGCATCTCGGCTTACAACTTTTGACCTTTGGACATTTTCCTAATTGGCGGCCATTTTACACACACACACACGCATACCCGCACACACCCTGAAGCCATAATGCAACCACACAGACACACACACACTCATAGCCATTCACCGGCTTGTTTCGCTTTTCTTGCCGCTTCGTTTTTCCTTTTTTTTCGACCATTCAATGAGCTTTTAAGGACGCTAATTAAAAATGTGGCAACTGCAAGCGATGCAGACACACCGCACCACCACTCCGCACATTTTCCAACCGCTTCTCCGCCATTACAGCCCGCTTTTCTTCATGCCATTAAGGCCTGGCCCGAACGCATCGCACATAATGTGGCGGGCTGTCGCCTCGCTTTCTATTGGCGGCAGCTCTCAAGCGTTTTGCGTCTCTGCGAGAGCGTAATTAACGCCTTTACTCTTGGCATTGGCTGCCCTGGAAAAAAAAAGGAAAATAGTAGGAAAATCATCCATCCACCCGGATGCCCCTTTCCCGTGGCAGCTTTTCCCAGCTTTTCCAAGCCCGGAACCTCTGTGGTTATTGCGGCTTTGTTTGTGTGGGAAGCGTTTTTAGATTGCATATTTATTAAAATGCAGCAAAAGTTGTTGCAGATGAAAGCGCACAAACGCAAGACGAACGAGCTGAGGAAAAGCTAAAATGTAATAACTCTTGTAGGACCCATCCATATCCCCCCACGCCCCCATTCTTGGCCCGCTTTTCCTTGGCTGTGCATTTCCGTAAGCTGCTTTTGTCCGCAGGTGTTTGCCATTGTGTTGGCCCAACGCTTAGCGCTCGATGGCAAGCGTTGCGATGGTGGTGGGGCACTGAAAAAAATATATATAAACATCTTAGGAAGGATATAAGCATGATATTGAGCAGGTATTTTTTTTCATCGATGCCTGGCCTATTTTTATCAGCAGAAAAGCATGCTTTGGGAGCACTGAAAATGTCAATTCATTACTCTTTGTAACTCCTTAACTTAGCTTGTAAGTGAATTAAAAAATAGTAATTAACAAAATTGCATTAATATTTTAATCTGGATCGTATAATACGAACATTTTCCATGTAAATGTTAAAGAAAATAAACTAAAAATAAAAAGCAAGCCGAAGACGCATGCGAATTGAAATTAAAAAAGGGTTAATACTTTAATTTAATACTCTACCTTACTAAGAACTAATATTTATATAAAATAGGTTTTTAAAAGTCTAGATTCCTGCCAAGAATATATATTTTTACATAATTCATTACATAAATATAAAAATGATCAACATTCAACTGAAACTTTTATATAAATAA
>VNJO01007596.1:0-10507 GCA_008042535.1 Drosophila tani
GGGTGTGTGTAACGCACAACACTTTCCACACTCTCGGACATTATGTAATGCCGTTGAGGTGCTGACGCTGCCGGACATAATATTATAATTTACTGCCCACTTTTAGAGCTCTCGAACGAGCTTTACGATTTTGCCAATCCGCTTATGGCAGGCAATTAAGTGGGAATCATTCGGCAGAACGGTGAGCATTTGACAATTTATTGCAGTTACTATATAATAAAAACAAAAAGAAAAGTAAACGGAGAATAAAAATTAAAACCACATCTGGAGACAATCTGGCTGCCACTTTGACACACATACAAATTGGTTAATTAAAAATGCCACTTCGATGGCGATTACGATGGCGATTGCGATTACCATTCGCTAAATACTTAAGCACGTCCCAAAAGCGAAGCGAGACGCGAGACTGGCTGCGATCTAAACTCGGAACAAGTTCTCCAAACATTTGCCACTAGGAGGGGGTCTATTTATAGTGCTTTTTGCTGGGCTCTTTTCTGCTATGCTCCCGGCACACACTGATACACACTCGTAGGTCCCACCGAGTGTTTTCATAACTCATTGTTTCGCCTCGCATTGCTCATTATTCGCGTGACAAGCCGAAAGACGCTGTCAGATGTCGCACACATGCTGCTGGGGACCTGCGAACATGAGATAAAAAATAATAAAAGCAAGGCCCAGTCGGCGCGTTCTGGTAAATCGATTGATTTTTACGATTTAGAAATCAAATTCGGTAGCCGGCGGAAATGCTGGGAATTTCAAGGGGTACATGTAGGGAGAATAGTTCCTAAGAATGCTAGAAACTTTGTTTTAAGGTCCATTAGGGGCTGACAAAATTATGAAAAGAATATTAAGATCACTAAAAGAATCCCCCGAAATCATTGCATATTTTTAAATCATTAATCGAACAACCCGTTAAAGCATTAAAACAAAGATTTGAGTTTAAATCCAAAAATAACCAAAGAAGTAACGAATTATAGACAAAACAAAGCACCTAACATCTTCTTTAACGAAAAAAGGGTTGGAAAAAATATTTACAAATTTCAGGATCACTAAAAGAGTGCCCCGACCATGGAATAACATATTCTAAAATCATTGCATAGTTTCGAATGACCCTGAGAAACATTATAAAAATACTACTAAACTAAATAATGTTATCGTGGTTCCAATGTATGGTATATTATTCTTTATTTCGTCGATTTATCTTATTTTTATAACTTTCAATGTGTTTTAGTTTTCGTTCTTCAAATCGTAGTGTGACCGTAGCCTTCCTTTTTACTTAATCCTAATTTCATTCATCTCGGCGGAATCTTAACATAAAATGCTAAATGCTAACAATATAAACCAAAATGTCACTATTAAAGATTAATGTAAAATATTGGGAAGTCCTACAGATATTACTAGGGTTTTTAAATCCCCGAAAAAGGTGTCTAAAAGTATGTAATAGAATTTTTAAGGTACCAAATTCAGTGTAATTCATGTAACACTTTTAAAGGGACTTACAAATCCCTAGTAACTTTCGATAAATAGATATTCTTTGTCAGTTTCCCGGAACTAAATATCAATCAGAGTGTAGATAGATACAAATGACATTGGCTGGCAAAAGGAAAACAAATCAATGCAGTGCTTTCGACTTGAATTCGATAATAATAATAACTAGAAACGGGGCAAAGGGGCTTGGTCCGGGACTAATCAGCTCTCGAGTGGCGCTGATAAAAGGCAAAACTCAAGTGCACATGCAATGTTCTGGCCGTTATATCAAGTTCTACCTAGTTTTTAAACTCGGACAAAGGGCATATTCGACTCGAACACGCAGGCTAAGCTAACGGAATTGTCTTGAGGTATATTAGCGGGCACTTGGAGAGTTATAGGTGCTATAGATTATAGAGAACTATGGAGAATGCTTTATTATAAGAGAGATCGTATAACTAGTCGCATTTTGCGGGGGGTCAGGAAACTTGCGACGCTAAACAGGCGATTGATAAGACGAGAAGATAGATAAGCAGGCCTGGGAAACGCTCATTCTGACGTGAGCCACACAGTACTTATGTATATGTTTGTACTCGTATATATATATTCGCGAAAAGGCGGCCGACTTATTATAATTATCAATGATGTCTCGCGACTGTCGCTGATGGCTTTGTTTACGCTCTGCGGCAGAGAAGAAAACCTTTTATATCGATTCGGCGGGTGATGTCATGGAGGAATTTGTGGATAGAATTCCAACAAGGAAGGAAATGTCTGCGAAAGGATGCTTCCCGCTTATTCTTCATATATTATTTAGTTTGTTTTAAATATGTATTTTCCTTAATTAAGCCCTTAAGTTCCTAAATGTATTTCTAATTCAAAGTGTTTTCATTATTTCAGTCATTGGATTGGCGGAGCCCTCGCCAGAGCTCCAGCAAATGTCGTAAACATTGGACTAAATAGGGGACATTGGATTCTAAACACACAACGTTCGTGGGACATTTACCGCATAAAGCTTCCTGGGTAAGTTGGTGGGTCCTTCACCAGGAGGAGACCACGATAAGTGGCTGTTGTTGCTGTTGCTGGCAGGCCGCCAAAGGGTCATCAGCACCGCGGCAGCTTATAATGGTTTAAGTCTGCTGCTCAGGTGTGTAGGGAGCAGGAGCATGTGTCCTGCTAACATGCAGGTGTATATGTGGCCAGCAGGAAAGGACTCCTTTGCGGCACCGACGACTGCTTCCTGTGTGCGTGGGTCGCTGCACCCAAGACAACTGCAATTCATTTGGCATGTCTAGTTCAACAAACCCGGCCAGCAGTTGCCCGTGTCTTTTGTCCCTTCAGTATCCTCCTCCCTTCCGGTGCGAATTCTGTGCCATTCCGAGTCCATGCAAGATAAACACAGATGCCACACCAAATTGGCCACAGCAGCTGCTGTCCAATAGCCAAGCTAAAGCTAACCGCCTCGCAGCTCCTGCTAGCTTTGACAATTTGAAATTCAAGTTCAAGAACCAGGACGAAGCAGTCAAAACGTCAACTTTGCCAATTTCTTTTTCATCGCGTCCTTCCGGCTGTCTTCCGCAGGCTCAAAGCCAACGGAAAAAAATAACAGAAAACAGAATAAGGAAAACAAACGGAGAAAACGCTCAGTGAGTCCTTTTTCGGAGCATTTTATGCTTTTGACGTTGAAATTTTATTCGTCCGGATTTTATACTTTATACCGAAGAGAACCAGGGTATATTCGATTTTATGACAGGAAAAATAAAGTTTTTCAAACTCTATTAAGGTATATATTCTATATATTATTATCACAGTTCACAGTTTAAAATAGAATTTGCTTAATTAATTTTTTATTTCGTCAAAGGCTCACAATAAAACCTAAACTGGTTAAAAGAATACTTCTAATATTAGCTAGAGACTAGGTTGGATGATTAACAAGCTAAAAAGTGGTTTAAAATCATTTTTAGTGCTTTGATGACGAAGGGACTTGTATTTAAACTTATTTAAAGTGAAGTTAATTGTACAAACTAGAACCGAAAAGGAGTTTAAGGTATTGCAACATTCTTTAAGGTTATTATTTTATTCAGTAATATTTATGCTAAATTCAGTAAGCCAGTGGTATTTATATTGAAATGAAAAATAAGGCTTGTGTACTGGGTATCGCTTAGTCGGGGCAAACCTTTAAAGCCTTTATTTCTTGTTTTGTTTTAAATGTTGTAAAGTCCAAGTCATTGACTATAAGAAATATTATTTCTTTTGCTGTCGGCGCTTTGTTATGGTTGTTTACTTTTTATTTCCCAGTTTTTCTTGTTTCTTAGCTGTCTGTAGTTTAAAAATCCACACTTTAAAGTATATTAAAATTATAGAAGTATATTTTTTGAATAAAAGAATATATATTTAATTTCTACATAAATTCCAGCTCTAACTCAGATTATTTCTAAGATTAACTGTCTCATTCCCAATTGTCTTTAAATATTTAGAAGCAAACATGGTTTCATGACAGTTTTAGGTCGCATAACCCATGCCTTTCTTCATTCACAAATAATTAAATTTTAACTCTAAATCCCTGATTCAATGGAAAAATTCCATGGATAACATTCTACCTAAGCGAGCACATTGCATTTGGCCTTTTCGTTTTGCTTTTCCCTTTTATATTTTTTTTACTCAAACATTTAATATTCATAATGGGCACTGACTGACGCAACCCGCCCCCCGTACCGAATATTCCGGGTATCTCTGCCTGGGGGTCGGGTAATTATGGATTTCGGATACGGTTTCGTTTTCGGTTTGGGTTCTATTTCTGTTATGTTTGCGTGCCCTGCATTAGCGAGGACCCAAGGTTCTGGCCGTTGTGCAATTCAATCCGGCTGATTGGGCTGCAGCTAATAGCCAAGATTACTGACAATAATCGGATCATGAGAACGAACTCCCCACCAAATCAGCATCTTGGGGGGAGTGAGGAGGCGTAATGACAGTAGTTTCGATTTGATTTTTATTTATTGTTGAAAGATGTGACTGTGCCGGATGCCTTTGAGTGATCTCTGATCATGCAACTTCCGGTGGCAATAAAAAGCAATCAATTGTGCCGAGTAATAAGGCAGAATTGATCTACGAATGGGTTGGGCAAAGAATTTGCTTTATAAGCTTCTTACTTTATTTATAAATAAATAATATATGGGTAATTTTACAAGGAAACCAGGTGAAAACTATTATTTCGCCACCTTCAATGGCCCTGGAAACGTGGAAACCTGACGGTACTTCGAGAGTGTCCAAGTGTCCGACTGTCACTTACTACCAGCCAGGTCGCGATGTGGCATTGTTTTCAATGCTAGCCGTCAGTCTTGTGTCTAATTAGAAATATATAGACAAAAGCTCTTATAGACCAAAATTTAAGTTACATAAAATATGGAAATATCTCGGAATATCTGTAAATAAGTAAATTTCCTTCAAGAACATCCGCTGTGCAGTATTTTGCATCATAAATTTCTGATGCCCGAGCGCTGGCAACCAAGCAAATCGAACACAGTTCCAGTTCCAGAGAATAGTCCGAATTTAAATCATCCGTGCCAATAGCCGATAGCCGGAGCACACCCTTCGGCAGTATTTTTATTCGGAACATGGCGCAAAGGGATGCATTCACACACGATTAACCCGTTTGGGTCGGGGGCTGCTGCTCCATCAGATCGTTTGTCGTTCAATCAACTAGCATTAGCACAGGGAATGGGTTAAAAATACATTTTTTATTGATTTTATTGTGTGCGATGGCCTTTCGGGGTAATTTGCATCGTGCCCTTGCCTTGCCGTGCTTTGTGCTTTGCCAATCGCTCAGCCGCCTCAACAACCTCTTTCTCCTCAACCTCCGCCTCCGCCTCCATTGCCAAGTCCTCCTTTTGCCTCCAACGCCTCCATAGCCTCCCATCATCCACCTACTCCCGCTGCCATTCATTGCGGATGCAAAGCCACGTTCGAGCCAGCCAAGCGATTCGTCGTCAGTCCTAGGTTTTACATACGTATGCTCGATGCGTTTGCGTTTCTGAATTTCTGAATTTCTCACTTTGTGCTTTGTGCGTTTAATTAGGCGCAAAAAAATGCCATAAAACCGGGGCTGAAAGTCGAGGAGTTCGCAGAAAATTCATCAAACACAAATATTCGCTTTGAATCCAATTCGAAGGCACACCCCACACATTATCTATTAGCAACAGCGAATGATTATAGGTGTTTTTTGGTAATTTTAAATCGGAAATGGGCTAAATGAAGGAGAACATTTACTGGCAGGTTGATTGGAAATTGATTTGTAAAGAGTATGTCTTCAAAAAGTATTACTTTAAGGTTTAAAATTAGAAAAATAAATATTATTCTTTTAACAAACATGAGGAAAATGTTTAAAATGTTATAAAGAATTCATAACATGATACTAGGAAAGACTTGGTCTAATATGCTCCACAAAAAGCTAAATCTAAGGTAAACTTTGGATGTTTATCAAGTTTTTATTATTGAATATATGTATCTTAATATACCATCAAAAGATATATTTAAGTATCTGCATTTAATATTCCATCTATACACCCTTCAAGAGTACAGAATGTTAGCTTATTTGCAATATTTTAATGGTCGGGGCACACTTTTTTAATTATTTACCTATTTTTGTGTATTATTTTTATGGCAGGTGGGAGTAAATAGGTGGTTGTGTGTTCTTAAAGTCTGACTGTGCTTTCTGGCTGCTCTAGGTGTTCCTCAAGAGATTGAGAGGTGGGAGGGTAGGAACTCTCTACCCGTATCGTCGTTATCTGCTGCGGACCCAGGTAGATTCTCCTCCAGTGTTGGCTCAACGCCGCCCCGCTGTTTACACGGCCGCTCGGGGGCTCCATCAATGCAGTGCAATGCACTGCCAGCTGATACAATACCACCGCCCTCCAGCTATATACCCTGTATATACACTATATACTTTTATATTTATACATATATCAAGCCCATAGATCCCCACGTGGTGCTGGCTGGTTGGAAATGGAAATGGGGGAAACATGCCGTTCATTGGCATCGCTGATCTCCACCAAACAATCGCAACGAATTGTGCAGCAGAATTCTTAGAACGGAGAGCTAGAAATTCTTTAAAAAATTCCTAACAACTTGCAAAATGTATAATTTTTAGTAATTGTTAACTTACCCTACCTGAAATATGTCGTAATTCACAAGATTTAGAGATAAACAAATATATTTAAGCTTCTCTTAGTTTTTTGTGAAATTCTTCTAAACATTTTATTTACTTTTGCAAATACTCTGAGGGCAGACGACTTTCGGTTTTATTTGCAAGGAACCTGTTATTTTTTAACACTTAACCGCCAAAGTAAACACTAAATGGCAAATAAAAAATTGCAACATTCAGATGGCAAATCTGACAGGTCGATAATACCTCAATAAATATGCTGCCGTTGGGTTGCTGCTTCATAAAATATAAATAATATAAGTCTTGCCAAAAGGAAAATCAAGAAGTCATCTTAGCTTAAAAATAATTTTAAAAAATTATTTTAATATCAAAAACTCTAAAACCGTTCCTTTATTTATTTATTTCTTGCTGCCGAAATACTCTCCCAAATACCAAGGCTTACAGAGTTAATATTAAAAACATTTTTAAGATTGTTTATGATGGATACACCATGTGCAGGTGGCTCTCCGTTGTGTCTTGGGCTTAAGGTGAACGCTTTACATGCATCTATTTGTTTTTTGCCCATTATCTGAGTGCAAAGTGTAATGTATATTAATTCTTATCGTGGTCGGGAGCTCCTTTGATTCCCCGGCGGGCAATGAAGTGCAGAGCGCGCTGACATCATGGGCACGGAACTCGGGAAGAGTAGCTTACCCATTCGAGCTACACTTACAAGTATGACTGGAATTTTGTATTTCAAGTGACTTGGTCTAGTTATGGTTTGTAAATTACAATCGAATCGAAGCTCTTGCTCAAAACTAGGCCTCTGGCTTATCCTAAGCGCCACAAAGAGTTTTCCGGTCGCTTTCCATAGAGCAAAGGTCACAACAATGTCGAGGGTTTGGACTTGCCATTTTATGCTTTATGCTTTTGTGATGGAACTTGAGCTTCCTCACACACTCACACTCTTGGCATGGACATGTGATTATAAAAATGCCAAAGCCTCGCAAGGGGCGACCGAATTTTTGCACAGAAAAAAAAAATTTGCCATGAAATGAGGGTCTTGGTATTAAAAATATGATATTTACATGGATAACAAAGGAAATACAATTAAATTTGCTAATGTGTTTTATAAATTTTAATAATAGATTTGTATATTTTTTCTTTATTTGTTTTAATTTTTTTTTGTTTCTTTTCATTTTAATGCATTAAATTGTTTAACAATGATAATACCTTTTCTGCAATTTTATATTTTAACTTATTCTAGTTTTTGTTGAACTATTGTATAAGTTTATATATTTATTATATATTTTTTTCTTAATTATTAAGATTATTATTAATTGTTTTTTCAATTATGATATTTTTAATTATTATATTTTTTTTTTGTATTTATTTACTTCATATATTTACTTCATATATTTGTTTATTTTTTATCAAAATTTTTTTTAATTTTGCATTGTTCTAGTTTAAAGAGACTACTTTAATTAGGAATTGCTAAGGATAAATTCGGATTTTGTTATATATTTATTTGTATTTTTTTAGAGGCCATTTGCTGGCGGGGTGGTTTTTGGAATAGGCAGCAGGACAGGGACTTGACTCACATATAAGAGTTCCTCGACGCGCCACAAAATGTTGTCTGACCGCCAAATTCCTTCTCTCTCCCTTTTTTTTTGGGAGGGGTCACCAAAGGGGGCCAAAATGATTTGGCTGCAAAGGGGGCCCGAGAATGGGGCTGGGACTGGGACTGGGAGGTGGTCGGGTGTCCACCCGATAGATAGCCTACTTAAATGGCAATGGCAAAAACAATAACCAAAAAATAAGTGGCAGCAGCAAGAACATTTTAGATGCGGATAATCAAATTATTTTGTGTCCGCAACGGATCCACTAATTGATTTTGTCTTTCCCACTTTCGGCAGTCCGGAAAAAAGGGGGAAAAACATGAACACGATGGCGGTGACCGGCCAAAATATACATACATATAATTCGTTTTTCGGCCAGCCTTTGGCCAAGCGGATGAGGCAACTTTGTTGTCCATCAGAGAATATTGCAGTTGGAAACTTTGCTTTAACACAATTTTCGTGGCCTTTTTGTTGGCAATGGATGGGATAGATTGGACAGAGGTATGGCCGTACCACATGGCGGATGAGTGCGAATGGGTTTTGGCAAGAGTTTTGCTTAATTTGATAGATGGGCTGGGGTTTTTCTGTAATAATCAATGGAGGGGTGGACCACTTCCCTTAGTTAACTTGGGGGGTGGCTTCTATAAGATATTTATGAATACTAATTGAGTTTTTATTGATCAAGTTTAGGGCTCTGGCCCGGAAACTGTTAATTTACTGCACTTACCGGACATACCCTTTGAAAAACGTGAAATGCATCGAAATCCAATCAGTTTAGTGGGCCATAAAAACCGCTTTAAATGGCCATGTCTATATATATGCATATATTTATACATGTATAACCGAAAACTTTGTCATTTCCTTTTTTTTTTTTTTTTAGTTTTTCCTGGCAAAATATTTCAGCTTGCGTCATTTTGGTTGCTGCTGCATCGACTTTTCTATGGCTTTTTGCCTTAATTTGTTTTCCGGGCGCCAGACGACGACGACGAAAGCGAAAATTGGAAATTGAAATTTGATTGATTATATTACGAGAGCGGCAATGATGGCGATGATGATGTTCATGATGATATAGATGATGATTACGGGAATGATTTCCCTATGCTCCCTCGATTAATGCCGAAGCCCATCAAAGTGTTGCAAACTTAATTGCTGTCAATTGATGGGGAATGGAAAATCAATCGGGAGGAATCACTGCATCCCAGAATCACTTGCAGTGCAAGTCCTCGTCCGCCTCCGCTGATTGACACTGAACTTAGCCTCTCGAGTGAGTGGGGGCGTGGCCCCTTAATTGAACACAACGACGGCTACAAAGTTGGCAAGAAGCCGAAGCCTCTTTGGACTCTGATCTCCTTGATGCGGCTGCTGATGCCGATGCCGATGCTGATGCTGATGGTGAGGCAGTGGCAGTGGCTGACTCGCTGGCTGCCTGTCAATGGACCGCTCGTGTCCGTCAAGCGGAAACAAGCGCAAAACACAGGAAAATGTCATGTTTTCGCTGCTCGAGGGATATGGCGGCCCTCGGAAAACAAAGAACAACAAAGAATCAAAGAAAAACCGCATTAAGTTTTTGAAAATCCGTGGCTAAAGGCAGCTCAGCTTGCTCACCGTATATAATTCGGAAAATAATGTTCATTTTTCCGAGAAGAAAAGAAAGACTTTTATATATCAGCAGCGATGACTTGCTAATTGGGAATTATAAGCGAACAAAAATGTAGTCACTACTTTGTAGATTTCCCAAGAATATATGCATAGCATCTAGGATTAGAGAGTTCGATCATTTAGTCTGGAGCATAACTAAGTTGAAAACAAGCTAGGGGCTCTTTCATAAGTATTCTATTAGAATTCCCAACGGGTTCTAGCTGCAAAAGTAGGGTAACCATGCTAAATATTGAGGAAGGTCCTTAAAAGTGGTACTTAGGAAGACTCTAACCAGGTTAGGTTGAGAAACAACTAAGGTAGCTTTAACAAAGTTAACTTGGGATTTTAATAAATAATTTTTTATATTTTAATGCAAAGTTTGGATATTTGTTTAGAGAGATTTTTGCTATAAATACTATTTCGAGTTAGAAGAAATTGTAAATCCATTAAATAAGCGTTAATATATTTTCCTTAAAAGCCCAAAACATTTTAAACATTTTTATTATTATTTCATGTGGGTTTTTCTGCTGATTTTTTTATGGAATCAATGAGTTTACTTAGTCTGCTTGGAAGCCCCAGTATTCCTCGCCAATTCCATTCCATTCGCCAATCGTTTGCGAACTGACAAAAGTGCTTATAGCACTTG